>CANXYC010596551.1:0-13837 GCA_948193065.1 Aleurites moluccanus | reverse complement strand
AAACTTTGCTTCAGAACTTCAATGGATTAAATGGTGGCTCAAATGGTATTTTCTTTGAATTCTAAGGTTGGAATGGTAATTAGGATGATGGATTGAATTGATTTTTACCAAAAATGGAAAGAAAATACAAAGAAATGGAGAGAGGTGGGTTGGCCAAAACCTTAGTGAAGGTTTAATGGTGTTGGCTGAATTTTTTTCTAAGAAAGATGATGATAAATAGTTATATTTATCCATTTATAAAAGGTTTGATCCAATGGTTTAGGTTCCATAGTAATCTTTGTGAAACCTAGTCATCCAACCATCCATTCTTCTTACTTTAATCCTATTGGTTCATCCAAAGTCAATCAAGATAGGTTATACATACATTTAGCATACCAAATCCAAAACCAAAGGCAATAATCCTATACTTTGAGCTTAGGATAACAACTTTGCAACCTACTCATCTAACCATCCAATTTAAAGTCATTTGATCCAACGGTCGAATTTAATCAAGCCTAAACTAAGACCATAAGGTTGCACACACTTAATAACTCCTAATTATAAAGGAAATGATCAAAATACCCCTAGTGCAACCGAAACACCGAAATCATGCAACGTGCCGATAACAATTTTTCGACTGGGATTATTTCTTAAACTACTGTTCAAATAAATAAAATAAGACCATTTTCAAATCTTTAAATTATTTTCTCCTTTTAAATATGATATTAAATCCATAAAATTCCGATGGGCAAAAAATGACCATTTTGCCCCCAGTTCATCAAAAACTCAAAATTTTTCGATTAAGTCCTATCAGCCTCTGGACTGATCCTATGCCTAAAGCTAATTCAAATAACATGCATAATTATAAATTTCATGCATAAACACATATTAACAACACAATATAAAGAAATCAAAAGTCACTCCTCGAAGATCTCTATAAAGGTTAGGTTCAAGTTAGGCTGAGGTGTTACACAATTGCTAGGGGTTAACCATGATTTATGGGAACCAATCAAGAAGAGGGATTTCTTGGAATAGATGAGAAAGATTTCTTGTGATATATCATTTCCCATTGCTAATCGAACATGAACCTAGAAAGTCACATGATATAAGTGCATTGCTTTTGACTTAGTTATCTTGGTAATAGAGATATGTAATACCCTAGGAAATGCTACCATAATTGAAAAATAGCATAAAAAATTATTGGTCTGGGAATACCGAAATAACTAAGGATAATTTTTGAAACATAGTTAGAATACATTTGAGATACTGTCCCGGAAAAGGTTGGTGTTAATTACACTGCCCGGGGAAATAACAGTCCGGTTGATAGAAGAATTTCTGATTCAAACCAGGGAGTAAAGAATCATATATTTATATGTGAAATTATGGTGAAAAGAAAGAGTTAAAAAATATTTAGGAACACCGAAAATTTAAGTAATGGCAAAATCATAAATAAGTTGAACTTTAGGGGTTATAGTGGGAAACCAACTATCTAAGTTTTAGAATAGCTCTGAAACTATTTTTATAATGAAGTACAGATAAAAATAAGTTATTTCAGTTCTCACTTTGAAATCCAATCCTCAACAAAATTAATAAAATAAATTACAAAAGGAAATGGGATATATGTAAAATTATTGGAAAGTTTAAGGACTTAAATAAAATTTGGAAATCTTGCTTGCTATATAAGCATGCCTTAGCCATTTTTGCTTCATATTTTCTTCTTCCTTTGCTTTGGCCGAACCACTCTCCATCATTTCTCCCTCCATTTCCAAGCCATTTCTTAAGAGAAAACCTAAAGAAAACTTTAATCAAACCTTTGTTCTTCCATTTTCCATCCATTTCTTACCTTGGAACTCAAAGAAATTCAAGAACAAATTGAAGGGGAATTTTTGGTGGTCCATAAATTTGAGGTAAGAAGTTGATTTCTTTAGTTTATTGGTTGATTTAGATGTATTAGATGATGAATTAGATGGGTTTAGTGTTTAATTGCATTAATTGATGCATTTGGTGAGTTTTCCCCAAATTCCAAATCCTAGATCGAAGTTGTATAATTTGAATCTTTAAATTAGTATTAGTAATGTTAATTAAGGTTAGATTATGTTAATTGATGGCTAATAGATGGATTATTTATGGTTAATTTGGTGTAGAACACAAGGATTTGAAAGATTACCAATTTTGCCTTCTTTGTAAAAATTGGTGGCAAATCAATTTTCCTAGCTTATTTGAAGTGTGAGGTGAGTTTGATGTGCATCATTTCATATGTCTATAGCATTGAAATATTGATTGGAAACCTTCTTTGAAAGCCCAATGTAGGCTGAACCACCTAACACTATTCACTCCTTTGATTTTTGCTTGTTTTTCCTTTGAATTCACAAGCCATTTTGATCCTTTGATTGATGTTATTTGTTGGAGATCCGATGCTTATTATGTTTCCTATATTGTGGTTTGTTTTATTGATATTGGGGCAATGTCAATGTTGCACCATAACCTTGCCAAATTGTCCATTCAATGTTGCACACGAGGTGTTTGTTGAAATGCCTAGTTCATTTTGCCATAGGCCTACCATTGTTTCATCCATAAGCCTACCATTTGAATGCCATCGTCGCCAGCGACATTGGCATGCCAATTGAGCCAACATCTTGACTTTGATTATCCAACTTTTGATTCATTCTAAGGTTAGTTGCTATTAGTAATACCATTGTTTATTGTTCTTTCTATTACTTATCCATTTCCTAATTGCAGTCTCGTTTGAGTAAATTCACGAGCTACTAATATTTGATGAGATCATTATTGTTTATTGATATTGATTGACTTGTTTCATGATCTTATTGATTCCAATGAGATTTGACAGAGTTGCCTCTCCGACGGGGTAGTAGGTACATATCATCTACAATGTGCACATTGTATAATAATACCCTAGCTGGGGAGGGTTAACTGTCCTAGCCATAAGACCTGATCAGTCTTATGTATATTGATACATAATCATTACATGTGATATGAGTTCCATGGCCTTTTATCTATCATATCTAATTGATATAGCTTCATGACTTGTATAGAATCCCATTGACCTGTTTATTGACTCTACAGTCATTCACTCTATTCTGATTCCTTATTCATATATAGTTGAGCAGATTAATATTTATTGATTATCTGCCTATAGTTTATTGATATTCCAGTCATTTCTTATAGTTGATGTATATTAGATTCACTGAGTATTCTATACTCACCCTTTCATTGTTTCCCCTTTCCAGCTGTAGAGTAAAAGGTTGATTCCTTACTGTTGTTTCTCGAGGAATTCTGTAGTGTCTATATAATAGTGTAATTATTTTAACACTGTATTTTGTATATATAATTTTAGTTTCTCCATGGGTTATATAAATGGTATAATTAGACTATAATTATATATGTATGGTATAATATAGAGTTTAATTAATATTATGGCATGAGATGATGGTAATTACAACTAATTATAGAATAAATTACAAACATATTACAGAATGCCAAATAGAACATAATTGGGTAATTGGTTAATTAATTGATAGTATTTGATTATAGTTTGTGATACTGGGTTCTATAGGTGCCGGTTGCCTCTGGCATCTCCTGTATTTTAGGACTGTCGCTTTCTGAAATAGGGACTTGATAGAAGTAGTATCAGAGCATAGGTTACAGATGAATAGTAACTAGATACTGAGTAATGGATTTAAGTAAACCATGGAGCATAGGAATTCTTATATCATCTTTTGTTGTATTCGTCGAGTATGATGAATAGTAACTGGATACTGAGTAATGGATTTAAGTAAACCATGGAGCATAGGAATTCTTATATCATTTTTTGTTGTATTCGTCGAGTATGTATGAGTATTTTGTGTTTTTGTAATGTACTAAGTTCATTGTTCTATTCTATGAAAGTTGACAGAGATGTTTGATGACAGAGAGGAAGAGGTAGCCTCTAATGAGTCTCTTGTCAAAGAGATTATAGAGGATTTGTCTAGATACTAATGGATGATAGAGGGGACAAGGAGGAGTGATGACCCTTGGAGGATGGAGATGATGTAGGGGATGATGGATTTACGTTAGGAATTAGCATAATTGAGGTGAGAATGATAGAATATGCCACCATCGCCAATGCCAGCAGTAGTGCCGCCTCCTGTTGCACCAGTTGTTGTACCTATTGTTCTAGTATAGCCAGCAGTAGTCCCTAGCGAGCCTACTATATAAAAAGCCCGCCAAGTTATTGATGAGGGCGGAGTCACTATGTTTAACTTTCTAAAGCTTAATTTTTTTTAGTTTTGGGGTAACAGAGACGATGAGCTGATTGATTTTCTAGAGCAGATAGAGAAGGTAGTGAGGTGGCTACCTTGTTTCGATGTCAGGGCAGTCGAGCTGGTTGGGTTATTATTGAAGGGAAAACCCTAGACATGCTTTTCTCGATGTATGGAGCCCCAATTATATGGTGATCCTCCTCCTACCTGGACAGAGTTCAAACAGGGGTTGATTGATGAGTTATTGACATAAGGGGTGAAAACTAGGAATTTGATTCAGTTTGAGCAGCTTGAGCAGGGAAACAGGACATTTAAGGAGTATGCAGAAGAGTTTATTAGATTGAGCAGATATGCTACACAGATTGCTCCCACTGAGGTAGATTTGATTAGCAGATTGATGAGGGGATTACATGCCTCACTTCATAATGCCTTGCTTGCTATAGAGTTCACATCTCTGACTACTATCATTGACAAGGCCAATCAGATGGAGGAAAAATACAAGTCAGAGAAAGCCAAGAGAGATCTAAAAAGGAAGGGAGGGCCTGGTTCACAGGGCAAGAGAGGGGAGAGCAGCTCCCAATCTAAACAGATTGAGGCAGTACCTATATTTGATCAAAGACATCCATCTGGCAATCAAAGAAAGAGGACACAGAATGGGGGACGTTCAGTTCAATCAACACCTGCTTATTCATAGGGTTCTTCTAGACCTATTACTTAGATGCCTAGTGTGCCTATTTGCAGTTTCTATGGTAGAAGGCACAGAGGGGAGTGTCGAAAGCAGATAGGTGCTTGCTTGAAATATGGGCAACATGGTCATTTCATTAGTAGATGTCCTTTATGGGGTGATTAGTAGCATTCAATATCAGTGTCCCAGCCTACTATTCAAATGAGCTAGAATGTAGCTAAAGAGGCTCTTGGTAGGGGCAAAGGTAGAGGTCAGGCATTGAGCAGTAGTCAGGCATTGAGCAACAGTCAGGCCCCAGCAAGCAGAAGTCAGGGGCGAGTTTTTGCTGTGAATATTCAAGAGGCACAGAGATATGATAATATAGTCACAGGTATGATTCCTATACAGAATGAAATAGCTGAAGCATTATTTGACTCTAGTATTACACATTCTTTTTTTTTTTCACTATTCTTTACACCTAAATTGAATAAAGAGAGGCAATTATTAAAATTTTATTTAGAGATAGCCACACCTATGGGGGAGAGTATTGAAGTGAATTATTTTTACCTAGGTTGTGTGATTAAGATTGATGATAATATTTTGCGTGCTAATTTGATAGAACTGCCTGTGTTAGAGCGTGATGTGATACTTGGTATGGATTGGCTAACGACACATCGTGCAGTTATTGATTGCTATAAGAAAAAAGTTAAATTCCATCCTGGTAGGGCAACCAGAGTTTGAATTCCAGGGTGATAAACGTGAATCTGGAATCAGTTTTGTTTCTGCTATCCAGGCTAGAATGATGATAAGGAGGGGTTGTTCATCATTCCTGGCTCATGTGATAGATGTGCAGAAGACTTCAACAAGGATTGATCAGATACCAGTAGTTTGGGAATTCCCTGATGTCTTCCCTGATGATTTTTCAGGACTACCCCCTGATAGGGAGATAGAGTTTGAGACTGAGGTGTATCCAGGCACTTATTTGATATCCATTCCTCCGTACGGAATGGCACCAACAAAATTGAAAGAGTTAAACATGCAACTATATGAGTTATTGGATAGAAAGGTGCAACTACAAGAGTTCTTGGATAAAGGGTTTATTAGACCGAGCAGTTCTCTGTAGGGTGCTCCAGTGCTATTTGTGAAAAAGAAGGATGGCTTATTAAGGATGTGTATTGACTACCATCAGTTGAATAAGGTGACAGTGAAGAATAAATATCCACTGCCATGAATTAATGATCTATTTAATCAGTTGTGGGGTGATAGTCATTTCTCAAAGATTGATATGAGATCTGGGTATCATCAGTTGAGAATCAAGAAGGAGGATGTACCCAAGACTGCTTTCAGGACCCAGTATGGACATTATGAGTTTCTGGTGTTGCATTCGGGTTGATTAATGCACCAGCTGCATTTATGGATCTGATGAACAGGGTATTTAAGCCATTCTTGGATAAGTTTGTCATAGTGTTCATAGATGATATTCTTATCTATTCCAAGAGTGAGGAGGAGCATTAAGAGCATTTGAGGATTGTACTACAGACACTTCGAAAGCATCAGTTGTATGCTAAGTTGTCTAAATGCCAGATCTGGTTAACTAAAGTGTGCTTTCTAGGGCATATTGTTTGTAAAGATCATATCAAGGTAGATCCTCAGAAGGTTGAAGCAGTTGCAAATTGTCCTCAGCCTACCAATGTATTTGAGATCCGTAGTTTCCTTAGTATGGTAGGATACTACTGACGATTCGTGAAGGATTTCTCTAAGATTACTGCTCTGTTGACTAAGCTGACTTAAAAAAGGAGAGGTATCAGTGGACAAATGAATGAATATGAGAGCAGTTTTCAGACTTTGAAGTCTTGCCTCACGAGTGCTCCAATGTTAGCATTTCCATCAAAGGATGATCAATTCACAGTGTATTGTGGTGCTTCCAGAATTGGATTGGGATGTGTTCTGATGCAAAATAGAAGAGTGATTGCTTATGCTTCTCGCCAGTTAAAAAAGCATGAGATGAATTATTCAACACATGATTTAGAGATGGCAACAATAATATTTGCACTGAAGATCTGGAGACACTATTTATATGGTACTAAATGTGAGATCTATACTGATTATAAGAGTTTGCAGTATATTTTGCAACATAAGGATTTGAGCCTCCAATAGCGCAGTTGGATTGAACAGCTTAAGGATTATAATTGTGAGATCCTTTACCATCCGAGTAAGGCTAATATAGTAGTGGATGCATTGAACTAGAAGTTTATGGGCAGTTTAGCTCACATCTCGATTTTCAGGAGACCATTGATTCGTGAGGTGAAGGAGTTAGCTGATATGGGTATAGAGTTGGATTTGGGATCCCAGGATAGTAACCAGGCTCTGATAGCCCAATTTCAAGTTAAGCCATTGTTAATTGATGATATTAAGGTGGCACATGATAGGGATCCATATCTACTAAAGCTAAATGGAGATGTTCAGAATGGCAAGGTGTCAGATTTTATGGTAGAGGATGATGTACTGAAGTGTAGGAAATGGTTATGTACCCTACATTGATGGGCTGCAGGATCAGATTATGAGAAAGGCTCATTATTATTCATATAGTGTACATTCTGGAACTACAAAGATGTACCATAATCTAAAAGATGTTTATTAGTGGCCTAATTTGAAGAGGGATGTAGCTAGATTTGTGTCCACATACTTAGCCTATCAGCAGGATAAGTTTATGCATCAAAAGCCGTCTAGTTTGCTTCAGGAGATAGAGTTGCCAGAGTGGAAATGGGAGCAGATTACTATGGATTTTTTGGTTGGTTTACCTAGGACTACATGGGGTTATGATTCCATATGGGTTATTATAGATAGATTGACGAAGTCTGCACATTTTCTCGAGGTTAAAACTAGTTATACAGCAGCTCAGTATGCACAGCTCTATGTGGATATGATTGTACGACTTCATGGAGTGCCACTGATGATTATATTAGATAGGGATACACATTTTACTTCTCAGTTTTGGCAGAATTTTGAAGAGGCTATGGGTACTTAGTTACGATTCAGTATAACTTTCTATCCTCAGACTGATGGACAGTTGGAGGACCATCCAGACACTAAAGGATATGCTGCGGTTATATGTTTAAGATTTCAAAGGTAACTGGGATCAGTATCTACCATTGGTTGAATTATCCTATAATAACAGTTACCATTCATCGATTGGTATGGCTCCATATGAGGCACTATTTGGTAGGAAATGCCAATCTCCGGTATGTTGGGTGGAACCGAGTGCAAAACAGTTGGAAGGCGCCAAGTTGATAAAGGAGACAATGGAAAATGTGTCTATTATTAAAGAATGGATGAAGACCGCTTTTACTATACAGAAGAGTTATGTTGATCTGAAACGGAAAGATATACACTTTGCTATTGGTGACCACATTTTTCTTAAAATCTCACCTATGAAAGGTGTTATGAGATTTGGGAAGAAAGAAAAACTGTCACCAAGGTATGTGGGGCCATTTGAGATTCTTGAGAAGATTGGTAATGTGACATACAAGTTGGCTGTTCCACCGAATTTGACCTATGTTCATTTGGTATTTCATATTTTGATGCTACGAAAGTATGTACCTGATCCATCATATGTATTGGAGGTATAAGATGTTAGTGTTAATGAAGACTTGTCATATGAGGAGCTACCTGTAGAAATTATGGATCGATAGGTCAGTCAGTTGTGGAATAAAAAAATACTGATGGTAAAAGTTATTTGGAGGAATCAGTCGATGGAGGAATGTACCTGGGAGAGCGAGCAGGATATGAAAACCAAGTATCCATTCCTGTTCCAACATTGAGGTATGTAATTCTTTTTAATTTGAGGACGAATTTATTTGAAGGGGGTAGAATGTAATACCCTAGGAAATGCTACCATAATTGAATAATAGCATAAACAATAATTAGTCTGGGAACACCGAAATAACTAAGGATAATTTTTGAAACACAGTTAGAATGCATTTGAGATACTATCCCGGAAAATATCGATGTTAATTATACTGCCCGGGAAAATAGTAGTCCGGTTGATAAATGAATTTCTGATTCAAATTGAGGGTAAAGAATCACATATTTATATGTGAAATTATGGTGAAAATAAAGAGTTAAAAATATTTAGGAATACTGAAAATTTAAGTAATGGCAAAATCTTAAATAAGTTGAACTTTAGGGGCATAACAGGAAACCAACTGTCTGAATTTCAGAATGGCTCTGAAAACTATTTTTATAATAAAGTACATATAAAAATAAGCTATTTAGTTCCAACTTTGAAATCCAATTCTCAACAGAATTTACAAAATAAATTACAGAAGAAAATGGGGTCAATGTATAATTATTAGAAAGTTTAAGGACTTAAACATAATTTTTCAATCTTACTTACTATATAAGCATACCTTAGCCATTTTTGCTTTATCTTTTCTTCTTCCTTTGCTTTGGCCGAACCACTATCCATCATTTCTCCCTCCATTTACAAGCCATTTCTTAAGAGAAAACCTAAAGAAAACTTGAATCAAACCTTTGTTCTTCCACTTTCCATCTATTTCTTACCATGGAACTCAAAGAAATTCAAGAACAAAGTGAAAAGGAAATTTCGGGTGGTCTATAAATTTAAGGTAACAAGTTGATTTCGTTAGTTTATTGGTTGATTTAGGTATATTAGATGATGAATTAGATGGGTTTAGTGTTTAATTGCATTAATTGATGCATTTGGTGAGTTTTTCCCAAATTTCAAACCCTAGATCGAAGTTGTATGATTTGAATCTTTGAATTAGTGTTAGTTAATATTAATTAAGGTTAGATTATATTAATTGATGGCTAATAGATGGATTATTTGTGGTTAATTTGGTGTATAACACAAGGATTTGGAAGATTGCCAATTTTGCCTTCTTTGAAGAAATTTGTCACTACGCAACCTGGGAACCGCGACGGTCCTAGGGTATAGGTATTGCCTAAACTACCAGTACTACGAAGAACCCAACTATCTGTATGATATGGCAAGCAATTTCAAATGTTCAATTCAAATATAGCTTAATATTTCTATTGAAATTTTGATAGCATCTCCTCTAATATGAGACTATATCCCGCTGTAGAAAATGCAAACAACACTTCCAATATAACTTTAGTATCAATATCCAACTCAACCTCCAATATCAACTCAACATATATATATATATATATATATATCAAACCATACACATCCATAGCATAGATTACATATAAAACTAAAGAAATACAAGCACACACATATATGTCTCTACTTAGGTTATAGTACCATGAAATCTCTACTACTGTACAAATATTTACATATACTGATTAGGACCCGAGTATTACATGATATAAATAGCAAAATTCCAAGGCGAGAATAGATAGTGCCAATGGAATTCGAGTCTCACTATGGCCCTGAAAAACAATGACAACTACGGGGGTAAGTATAAAAATACTCAGTGAATCTAAATATATAAAAATGTAGTAAATATTCAAAATACCATGATCACTCACAAATGACCTGTAGAAATAATATAAGATGGCAAATATGGGGTGAAACAGGTTTTCATATGAATATCCAGTGTATGAATAAAATCTCATATGATATAACAAGATTGGGTCCAATGAATAGTGCAATCGCACTGTAATAGCACAATCGTGCATAATCCAATGTACGTAAGGGAGATCAATCCTTATAGCTAGAGAATATAACACCCCTCCCTAGCAAGGGTACAATGAATACCAGTGTGCACACGGTCAATGGAATTACCTGCTACACCATCGAGGTAGCCTTGTTATAATACCATATGGGTGTGTCTCAATAGAACAATAAAAATAGCATAAAATCAATTCATATAGTGGTGGAACAATCCAATATATATCCATAATGAATAATAGAACAAATTTGGGTCAAGTGATAAAAATGACCGGCGGGCCCAATTGCGCTGCCGCAATTGGTACTCGCCGTTACTGGTCCATTTTGGGATTTCTGAGTGGTTTCTGGTTAACTATTCTATCAATGGATTTAAGTGGACTATAAAGTACCATTTTAAAGCTTAGGGAAATACTAGATGATTGGGCCTAGTGTGGGTTCAATTGGCTTTTTAGGTTTCATTTTATAGCCAGTCAAAGTTTAGGTCGATTTAAGTCATTTCGGTAGGCTTAGGTAAAAATGCATTGTAGGTACTTTAGGATGTCAAGTGTTGGTTTATCATTCCAATTGATATATTATATGATATATGATGCAAATCATGCATAATTATATATATAAACTCACCTTAGATGTTCACTTTATCCCCCGAGATACCACTTGTAGACCTTAAGTGGCCCGTCGCTCGACACTCTCAGTTGGAGTACCCGACGATTCACCTATTTCCAAATATAACACTCCGGCAAGACTTGAAAACATTATAAAACACATTATTCACGTCAAAAGACATCAAACATACACAATATACATCACATTACACAATTAACACTTTTCCATTCCTTTATGCATCAAACACATTTCTATCACCACATTTGACTTACATTTCATATATTCATCACTATTACAACAAGTTAAGAACTTACACACACCTAGTTCAATAGTCCATATCATACATACACCTAATTACAAGTTTACTTTCCAAGTAACTTATATCAAACATCATTTTCATATCTAAACTTATACATTTACATTACATACACCATTAATCCATATTCAAACCCTTCCTTCCCAAGTGCTTCAACCTAACCCATTAAACCTATAAACTCAATATGGTTCGGCCTTAATGGAAGTTCCTCCATTTCTTTATTTTTCAACACCAATCATTCAAGCAAAATAAATACACATCAAATGCATAACATTCAAGCATTCCAACCTATTAAACACCCAAGCATCAATTCATCTTTGACCATCACACCATTCGGCCAACCTAGAAAATTATCCAAATGAATTTCTTTTCATCAAATGGCTACTAATTCATCACAAACACATCACATTTGAACCAAAACTCCATCAAAATAACACATTTGAATCGTACCTCTTCCAAGTTAGGGTTTCCTTCCAACTTTTTGGTTTTCTTTCAACCTAAACACATATTTGTTACAAATTAATATCAAGAAACATCTAAAGATCAAAATTGAACCAAAAGAATGGTAAAAACACTTACTTTTTCAATAGTTCTTTTAAATCTTTCAAACTTTGATTTATCAACTTTTCTTGATTTTTCTTTGATTCTAAGGTTATAATTGTGTTTAGGATGCTTGAATTAACTATTTTGAATCAAGAAATGAAAGAAAATAACTTGGTATCAATGAATTCCAAAGTGGCCAAAACTTTGAAAGGAAGAAAGAGAAAGCTTGGTATGAAAATGGCTGAGGTTGAAGAAGAGGTGTGAAAAATCAAGTTAAATATCATGTTTATAATCCTATACATTGATTCTATAGTAAAAATTATGCAACCTAGCTTACTAACCATTCAATTCTTGATCTTTCCATCCAATGGTTTGATTTAGGTTAACTTAAAATGGTCACCATATACTTGCATACACCATATAAGTCCATATACCTTAGGAAAAGACTATACTACCCCTAGTTCAAATTTGATCCCTTTTCAGTTAACCTTTCCCGTAATTATTTTCTACCAGCTTTAATCTTCCAACATTAATTCATATGACTATTACACCTCTATTTTCATTTCCTAATATTCTCTTTTACCATTAAATATAGTGTTAATTTCCACTAAAAACTCAAAGGGTGTGAAATGACCATTTTGCCCCTAGTTCACGAAAAACCAAATTTTACCTGATTTCTTCATAACAGTCTTTTAACCTCCCCTAATCATACAAAAACATCATAAAGCATGCATAATTGTCAAATTCAAGCATAACATATAGCAAATCACAATAATCAAGTCAAGTCAAAATTCCCCAAAGTAGCCCTTTGTGGTTGAGGTTCTAGGTTTTGTGTCACAGCCTAACTTTAGACTATAATGGTCCTAGGGTATGGGTAATGCCTAAGCCACCAGTACCTCTAAAAACCCATGCTTTAACTTTTACATTCATAACTTAACCTGTGATAAATTTTAAGTGATAATTTTTTTTTAAATTATCATATTATCAAACATTCTTGCAGAAAAACTGACAGAGTTTCCTTTGTAACTCTGACTTAAGCTATTCGTAAAACATATAAAAATGTACTCCCAATATAACATACATCCCCTTATATCCTCCATTGATCAATTACAACTTAAAATACACTTCAATATTTCCATTCATTTCATAAACATATACATATCATCTCAAGATCATATATCATATATATGTACAATATGTATACATATCCATGTCATATCATTTTACCATTTGATCATTTTAACATTTAACTTAAGTCAATTCAAATCTCTATACATTATATACCAAGGAACTCTATACGCAGGAGTGACCTCTAATACGTACATCTGATCCAAGGCTGGAGATGGTATAGCCAATGGATGACTTCCTTACTGAGGTCCTGAAAATATAGAACCACTGAAATGGTGAGTATAACTTTATACTCAGTGAGTCATAATATATATAAGAATATGCAATAATATTCATGTCAGTCATATTTATCCATTAATGATCTATAGATAGAAATGCTAATGGTAGCATGATGAAATACAAAGCATGGATCATAATGCATATAATATAATAGGATGTCTGTAACATATCATATATCATACTGTAGCTTCCTTTCATCATATCTCCCCCAATCAACCATGGCATAGGGAATATTCTTACCCTTCCTAGCAAGGGCCATAACATAAATTTGTGATCACAGCCGATGGTTTATTTCTACACCATCGAAGTAGTCCTGCTATAGCATATTATATGCAAATGTCACATATGGCATAAATATATCAAAATAAGTCTCAAATAGGACTTATATAATAATTTATATCAATAATAAA
>CANXYC010596440.1:0-25358 GCA_948193065.1 Aleurites moluccanus | reverse complement strand
TCTAGACCTAAAAATTAGGTCATATAACATGCATATACATATATTCCATGCATTCACACATAATATAACACATCAATAAGAAAGGAAAAATTATTTCCCTAAAGGTCCCTATTAGGGTTTAGGCTAAGGTGTTACATGAGTCAATTAATTGTTCTGCATGTGTAGGCTCAACTGCATTTTGCAGCATATAATGAATGTTTGTAGATGCAACACTTGATTATCTGGTACATCAAAAAACATACTAACACATGTATGGGCTCTACACAGTTATTGTTGGGTAGGGCTTAACAGTTGCCTAAATTCTGTTACTCTCTGAAAATATAGATAAATTGTTATTTTCCATGTTACCTCAACTGATTCCTTAGCAGCACCACGAAATCATAAAAAAATTAAATAAATAATCAAAATTTTTTTATCAGACATAATTTCGACTCTGTATCGACTACCATAAGAGTTAAAACATGTCGAAACAGAGTCGACAGTACATGTAATGTTGATCTAATGAATATAAGTAGCTAAAAAGAAAAAAAATTAATACAATTCACTTTTTATCGACCTTTTTTCGACTTAGTTTCGATTTTGTATAATCATGTTGAAACTAAGTCAAAACCCCAAAAAATATATTTTTTAATGTAAATTACAGAATAAAATAGATTTTATCACTTTTTAAACTGCCAACCTTAGAAAACCTTAAACTCAGATATATCATTTGATATATGGTCGAAACTCTGTTGAAATATAAATAATATTTAAAAAAATTTACATTTTT
The DNA here is from genome assembly GCA_948193065.1 of Aleurites moluccanus. Taxonomy (NCBI): domain Eukaryota; kingdom Viridiplantae; phylum Streptophyta; class Magnoliopsida; order Malpighiales; family Euphorbiaceae; genus Aleurites; species Aleurites moluccanus. The sequence goes on along the minus strand of CANXYC010596440.1, from coordinate 24,589 downwards.
CTTCTTGCCAGCCATTTCTAGTTATTTGAAGAAGATAAGATCAATAATGTGAATGATTCACAATCTTAAGCAGACGACGAGGACTGAGGAAGAGAAAACAAAAATCCTTAAAGCGAATGAAAAGACTGAAATGTGAAATGAGGAGAACAAAATAAGTTTTGAAAAAAATAATTGAAGAAGATAATAATTTCTTCTAAACGATGGAGAAGAAGAACGACTTGAAAAGATGGAGAAGGAATGCCACTAAATCGAAAAATTTGAAGAAGAAATATGAGTGTTTTGATTTTTTTTAAGTCTAATAAAAGTAATTATATCATTTTAAAAAATTAATTGTCATAGTTTTAATTAAAATTAATGAAAATTCATTTAAAAAAAAAAAACATTATACATAATTGCATTTTTTTAAATTCCACCTGGAAATATCGCTACGACTCCACCTGAAACAACTCGAAGCAAAACATACTGCCCTAAAAGTCCCTGAAATTGAGTTTCGAGAAACCCTAATCGGAACCATGGGAGACCTCTCATCGACTCCTACCTCCACCACCGGAGAGGATCGGAAAGCCACTAAAGCCCCGATCCCCGGCAAGAGAAACATACTCATAACTAGCGCCTTGCCTTACGTCAATAACGTCCCTCACCTTGGCAATATCATCGGCTGTATTGCTCTTTCCCTCTATACATTTTTGCACAAATTAGACCGTTTGTAATGTTTTCAGTGTTAATTTTTGCTTTTTTTTTTTTTTCCGAATTGGTAGCTGTATTGAGCGCTGATGTTTTTGCTCGATATTGTCGGCACCGTGGTTACAATGCTATATACATTTGTGGGACTGACGAGTATGGAACAGCAACAGAGACCAAAGCCATGGAGGAGAATTGCACCCCTAAAGAGATTTGTGACAAGTAGAAATTTTTTTCACTCAAGCTTTATGTATCTGTATTTGAGATGGGCTCCATTTACTGATGGGAACATGTTAAATTCAATTCTTTTATAATTTTCTTTCCAATTTATATTAACATTTCTACGTTTCCAAATTGCATTGATGTGTTCTTTTATGGTAATTGCATCATGATTTTCATTTAGTGCAACTGAAATTAATCTTGAGTTCATGCAATTAGCAAATTTGATGTATTCAGCTGAATCTTTTGCTGGACCAACTATTTTTTACTATTGTATCTAATTTCTTCTTTACACCATTCTAGATACCATGCTATTCATCGGGAAGTTTACAAGTGGTTTAATATTAGTTTTGATGAATTTGGACGTACATCAACTCCACAGCAGACTGAAGTTTGCCAAGCAATTTTTAAGAAGCTGTTAGAAAACAATTGGCTTTCTGAGAACACAATGCAGCAGGTATGGAGTTATATTTTACTTTGTTTATTGATATTCTTCTCTACTATACGTAATTGCTTAGTGGGATGTTCATTTTTTGTCTGTCCTTTCCTTTGTCCCTGTTTTATCTTATTATTGTGATCTTGGTTTGTGTTACTAACTCTTATAGTGATTCAGCTTTACTGTGATACATGCGAAAGGTTCTTAGCTGATCGGCTTGTAGAGGGTACTTGTCCTACCGAAGGGTGTAATTATGATTCTGCACGAGGAGATCAGTGTGAAAAGTGTGGAAAGCTGTTGAATCCAACGGAGTTAAAAGATCCTAGGTGCAAGGTATGCATTCAGATTTTTTTTTTTTTTTGGGGATACCTATCACTTTTTGGCTTTGCCATCTAGGATTATAATAACTTGGGCTGAAATGCATAGCGTAACCTAGTGCTAGAGCCATGAGCCTAAATATCTTGAGACTTTCTTTACTCTGCATTATTTTTATGCCAGGATTGATTCGCAATGGGGAAGGGGAACTTTCTGATACTAGAATATGTACAATAGTGCCTGATAATTGTATCAATAACATCGATGTGGAAGCTGACATTTAGGCCAAGTGGCCAAACTAGTGCCTTGATTTGAACTTATTTCAGTCAATATTAATTCTCTTGGTTGTGACTTGCGATGCTATTCAAGGATATGAAGTAGGAGTTAACAGGTCTTGAGGGTTACTAATTATTGTCCTTTCCCCCCTCATGCAGCAATAATATTTCAAGAATGTGATGATTTGACTCGACATTTATCCTAATACATGAACAGGTCTGTCGATGCACTCCACGCATTCGTGATACGAATCACTTGTTTCTTGAGCTTCCTCTGCTAAAGGATAAATTGGTTGAATATATTGAGAACATGTCAGTAGCTGGATCCTGGAGTCAGAATGCTATTCAAGCAACCAATGCGTGGTTGAAAGAAGGACTAAAGTCCCGATGTATTACTAGAGATCTGAAGTGGGGAGTTCTAGTTCCACATGAGAAATTTAAGGACAAGGTTAGAAACATATTTTGTATGTTTGCAATGTGTCCTGTTGGAAGCCAAAGTCCTAATACTGATGGACGGTTATGCAAACCATGTTGGTTCCATGCATGTTTTTTCTTTTCTTAATTCTTCTTCCATGTGAAATGGGTCGATGTAGTCAACCTCAATTAACTTGGGATTAAGGCTTAATTGTTGCTGTTCTTCCATGGGAAACATCAGATACATATTGTTTATAAGATGTTGCATTTTCACTATTTATTGTTGATTGTAACTTTTAGTTACTTTTGTCATAGGTTTTCTATGTCTGGTTTGATGCTCCTATCGGATATGTCTCAATCACATCGTGCTACACTCCTGAATGGGAGAAGTGGTGGAAGAATCCTGAAAACGTGGAGCTGTATCAGTTTATGGGAAAGGATAACGTGCCATTCCACACTGTAAGTGTATTATTCTCAATGTTTTCATTGATGACCTGTGATGTGGATATATAGACACTAAATGCTGACATATAGACTCTGTTTAATATCTGTAAAATTGTTTAATACACAACTTAGGCATTTTTTTTAGCATACAATACTTTCATTGTCAGTAACCTGCATAACTTTATTCTCTATTCTCTCTTTTTCTTACCCTTTTCTGTTTGGGTGATAATTTGTGTTGGAAAGTCAAAGCTCATTATAGATGCAACCTTAGAAATCATTGAACATTTTGAATTTTGATATTTTTTAATATTTTGTATCACGATTAAAAGGATTCTGGTTGTTTTTATTGTTGTAGTTAGAATTGTAAAAGAAATGGATCTTTCTTTTTCTTTTTATGATTATATGTTTAGAGAAGCTTGGAAAATTTGAAATGAGATAATACCATGCGCCACCGCACTATGGTTGATTTGATGCTATGATGTTTGTGTATCTCTGCATTTCTGACTTTGCAACAATAATTACTTTTATTTAACTGATCTGACCTCAAAATAAGTTCCTGAATGCCCGAACCTTTTCTTTTGGAGTCATACATCGTTGATAAATTGTTCTCAACCATTCATATTTCTGGTAATCTTTCCTCAACGTCAGCTTTGCTGCTCATAGTTGTCGAGGCAATTTCATTAATGGAAATAATAATATATGAAAAAAAGCATCCTTTTAACTTAAGGGGGCTCCTTAATGATTTGCCAGCTTATTTTTATCCATGTTTCCTATACATAAAATCCTGCTTAGAGAAGTTCAGGGGCTTTTTGTGGTACTTTTGTAACCGTCCTTGTGTAGTCTCTTGATTTCTTCAAATGTAAACTTTTTCTTCAGGTGATGTTTCCATCTACACTTCTTGGAACTGGTGAAAATTGGACCTTGATGAAGACTATAAGTGTTACTGAGTACCTAAACTATGAAGCAGGTTAGTCAACCATGTTGATATCGATTTCTCTATATGCAGTTGGTAAATTATCATTTGCTCAAATGAAAAACTAATTGTGAGAATAATCTACAAGTGATGTTTTGCTGCCAACATCTTAAATTTTTTTAGTTTGTTACTGCAGGAAAGTTTTCCAAAAGTAAAGGCATAGGAGTTTTCGGTAATGATGCAAAAGATACAAATATTCCTGTAGAAGTGTGGAGATATTATTTATTAACTAACAGGCCAGAGGTAATCCTGTTCTATTTTCACACTGTAGTTGAAGTATTTCAATGTGATTTTGCAATGTGTAAAATGTTAATCTGGATGGGATTGTGTTAATTAGGTATCAGACACGCTATTTGCTTGGTCTGATTTGCAAGCAAAACTTAACAGTGAGTTGCTCAATAATTTGGGCAACTTTATCAACAGAGTTTTGAGTTTTATTGCTAAACCTCCAGGTACATCAACTGCTTGAGATTCAGCCACAGATTTATGAAATTATTGGTTGATAAGATATATTTTAGTCTTGGCAAATATGTTTATTATTATTCAAGTTACTGGGAAAGGAGTCTTGACTGAATTTTAATCTATAGGCACAGGATATGGTTCCATTGTTCCAGAGTCTCCAAATGCAAACTCACATCCCTTGACAAAGAAATTGGCTGAAGAAGTTGGTAAATATGTGGAACAGTACATTGAAGCTATGGAGAAGGTATTAATGTTTTACTAATTAATATTGTTGCATAGTGCAAGCAACTTGAATCTTTTCATGCACATTGTTGCAATTTTTCCAGGTTAAATTAAAGCAAGGACTGAAAATTGCGATGAGCATTTCTGGTGAAGGGAATGCATATTTGCAAGTAAGCTTGAAATGCTGACAATCATTCTGATACATAAATTTCATTGTTGTCTTGTAATGGTTCTGCTGCTTTCAGATAATTGCAAAACCAATTTCTATTCCCTTTTGTAGGAAAGCCAATTCTGGAAGCTTTATAAAGAAGACCAGCCTTCATGTAATATAGTTATGAGGACTTCTGTTGGACTTGTGTATCTTCTTGCATGTTTACTAGAACCTTTCATGCCATCTTTCTCTCTTGAGGTAATTTAGTTGCCTTGCAGATCAATATATATTTTGATCCTGCAAGTTTGTCAGAAGTTAATTTGAGCTGATGGATTTTTTTTAATTGTCATACAAGGTTTTCAAGCAGCTTAATTTGTCTCCGGAACAATCTTCTCTTTGTGATGAAAAAGGAGACATTGATAGGGCAAAGAGACCTTGGGAGTTCCTATCTCCCAATCATAAAATTGGAACGCCAGAGCCACTATTCAAGGAACTGGTATATCATCTAATGCCTCATCCATTTGCATGCATGCATGTGTTTTGATGGGTGGGGTGTTTGCATTTACATGTTCATGTCTTTGTTGGCAATTTAGGAGTGGGTTTGAAAAGTGGGGTCTAGTGCTACTTTAATCTTGGTTTGTAATTTTTAATTAATAACATATATTGATGTGCAGAAAGATGAAGAAGTGGATATCTTCAGGAAGAAATTTGCTGGAAGTCAAGCTGAGAGGGCAGAAGCTGAAGCAGCAAAGATTGCTGAGCAACTGAAGAAGGCAAAAGTTTCAGGTCATAAATCTTTTCTGTTTTTCCTCTCTATCAGTCAATTTTGTTCTCTTATCACAAAGGCAATTACTAATTTGCCCATGATTGCTTATTGTGACTCTTACCTGTTTATTGGTTTCGAAACAGCTTCTTACGTAAGTAGGACTTTTTCCCTTAATGGTTGACAGATGGTGGTGGAAAGAAGCAACAGACTAAAAAACCAGCATCTCAAACTAAATCAAAGAGCACAGTGGAACCGGAAATCTCTATATCAAGACTTGATATTCGTGTTGGTCTAATTAAGAAAGCTCAGAAGCATCCTGATGCCGATTCACTGTATGTGGAAGAAATTGATGTAGGAGGAGAGACTAGAACAGTTGTTAGCGGACTTGTCAAGTATATACCCCTAGAAGAGATGCAGGTATTTGTTCTTGCTTATATATCATAATACTATGATGCATTTTTCACTGTCAGAAAGTGTCTTTCTCCAAGCTTGTTTTACAATTATGATTGCTTTTGTAGAATCGGAAGGTTTGTGTTCTTTGTAACTTAAAGCCAGCAACCATGAGGGGTATTAAGTCGCAAGCTATGGTTCTTGCCGCTTCCAACAGTGACCACACCAAGGTAAGCAGGCCTATGGCTGCCTTTTCAATCGTGTTGCATCTTATGCATGTATTTCTGAAATTGTCTCTCTCATTGTGAAATTATTTCCATGAATCCATGACACATATGGCTAGAACAGGGTTACCTAATTCGCGGAACCCCCTGACACCGCGTTCCGGGATGTGCATCCCAATTTGTGGGTCATCTTCGTCCCAATTCGCTTGGGAACGGGAACCAAATCGCCACAACCATCATCCCCATTTTTTCTTCCATTTTTCCCATCTCTCTCTCCTTTTCTTTTCTTTTCTTTTCCTCTCCTCTTTCTTTCTAGTAGCAGATTCTTCTCTCCTCTCTGCTCTCTTTTCTTTTCTTTTCCTTTCAGTTTCTCTTTCTTTTCTGTTCTTTCTCTCTCTCTTGCAGCTGGCTTCCTTCTCTTCCTCCTGCCGCTAGGTCTTTATATATATATAGATATATAGGGCAAAACTAAGGATGGAGGGAAAGACATAAATACCATTCTCAAAACACTGCTGTTTCTTTTTTTCTTTTTTTTTTTTTTTTTTTTTTATTCTTTTCCATTGTTTCCAAAATGCTGTCATTTTGGTTTTGGCCTTTTAATCCCTTGATTCCAGAAATGCTGCCTGCTGGTTCATTCTCCTTTGACTTCTTTTATTATTATTATTATTATTATTGTGATCATTAATAAAATTTTATTATTACCTTTTTTCTTTAAAATGGTAAATTAAAAATTAAAAAAAAATGTAAAAATTAAAATGTTATTTGCATACTTTAAAATTTTAAAGGGGTCATCAAAAATAAAAAATTAAAATTAAAATTTTATAAACAAATATTAAACAAATTCCTTATAATTGTAAATATTTTTATTTAATAAATCATTGTTATTTTAAAAAAAGAAATTAATTAATTTAAAATTATTGAAAAATATATTTTTTAGGTATGATATTATTTAAAAAATTTTAATCATTTTATTAATTAAGAAAAATTAAGGATAAATTCATCTATTAAACCTTATTTAATTACGAAAAATTAAGGATAAATTTATATATTATACCTTATGTATATAATCATATTTAAGCAATTTAAACCAAGGCGTCCTGAATAAAAATTCTTAGCGACCCAAAGAAGTATATCCTCCTCGTCCTATATTTTTTTTAATGTGCGTTCTGCCTTCCAGTACCATGTTTAGCGACCTGATTGTACCACAAATCTGGTAAGCTTGGGGTAGAAAAAAGTGGCACATACAGCAGCCTTTTTATTTAATCCAGCATGACTTCTGTAGTGATACTGGATCATATGTGTCAGTTAATGTTCATGTATTTTCACTTGTAAAGCGTCAGCGGGGACTACTGCATCTAGTGATTCCATGAATTTTTATGCTGGCAGTTTCAATGGTAAAGCTTATGCTGTTCGAAATAATAATGGTTATTACAGTGGTAAATTTTATATTGAAAGAATATAGCCAGTAGTCACTGTGTTTATTTAGTGTTAATGCAGCATTATATCTGACAGTGGTAAACCCAATGTAGAGTTTATATGGTTGATGTGCTCCTGGTGTCTATGAAGAATTGGGTTTTAGCATAATATTTAGTTTAATATTGGTGATTTCTGGGATGTTGACATGACTAGTAAAATCTCGATGTGATGATTATTTAATACTTCAATTCAATTTTATGAACTCTGGATTTCTTCAAGGTTGAGTTGGTTGATCCGCCTGAATCTGCTGCTGTTGGAGAGAGAGTTACATTCCCTGGGTTTGAAGGTGAGCCTGATGATGTCCTAAACCCTAAGAAGAAGGTCTGGGAGACGCTGCAAGTTGATCTCCAAACTAATATGGATCTAGTAGCCTGTTACAAAGATGTTCCATTTACCACCTCTGCCGGAGTATGCAAGGTTGCATCCTTTGGAATTTGTTCAATTAGGTAGAGATAGAATACCTTGAAACTATTGAAAGGTTAGAGAACTCCAGATTTTGACTGGCTGCTTTTTATTTGCCAATGCATTTCCAATTTGTGTAAAAATGCTAATGGAAGGCATGAAACTGCTCCATGTATTGCCTCGTTTATAACGATTGAGTTGGATTCTCCATTGGCAGTTAGAAGAGGAAGGAAAAAAAAAAAAAAACTGTATTGCAGCTATTGTAAAATGCTTCTCAATTTTTGATTGGTTATAAAACTAGGTGTATTATCAGTGTTTACGAGTTAAAACTGAAGCAAATTTAATCTGAGTTGCATCATTTTGGCCGTGTTACAGGGGAGGATTTTCTTTGTGAAACTGATGATCCGATAAGATATTAACTGAAATTTGACTTTTTGCATAATTCAGTACTGTTAACAAAGGTATTTTTCAAGACCAGGCAATGGACTGATTGAAAACATGGAATATACATGTATATATAAAGAAAAAAGAGAAGGGAAGAAAAGATGATGTTGTAGTTAAGTTGACTTGACTCAAGACTCCTAGTTTTAGAGTGAAACACCAGCAGAAATAGTAATACACGAAAATTCATTCTCAATCCACACTAGAAAAAAGGAGTGAGTGAATGATAATACTTTTATTTCTTACCTTGTAGATATTAGTGAAATATGTGATATAGACTCGTAAAGAACAATGGGAGGAAAAACAGCACAGGCAACATAACATTTATATTAATATATACAAATACATAATATTTCTCATAAAGAGAAAAAAAAGAGATTAATTATGTAGAAAATTAATTGTCAAATAAAAGTGGTGCTTCAGTGTCTTCCTCTTCGTTTGTTGAGTGTTGTTCCGTTTTGAGCAGACAAGCGTAAAATAAAGCAACCATCTGAGAAAAAAAAATTGAAATTAAATTTCATGACCAATAGAAAGAGAGAGGGATACATAATCAAGGAGCTTACTATGCTTAGTGATGCAACTATGATGCTGAAACCTTTGCAGTTGAAAGGGGCATTGCTAGACAGGAACAATGCTGAAACAACTCAACCAATAAGCAAAAGAAAAAAGTGAAATGGTTCTGTTATGGAACAAAGAAAAGGACAATAGCCATTGGGTTAATAGCCTGATGATTGAGTGCGTTTTCGACATAATATTAATTAAAAGGAAAGAAAAGAGATAATAACACCAACAACTCACAAGTCAATGGACTTATAGCAAGAGGGGATAACAAACTTGCTATTGATTTCACACCAGCAACAAATCCTTGTGCTTTTCCCTGTATTGAACCCCCTAGAAAAGTTAATTAATGGGATAAATCGCTCACAAAAGCAGATGAGATATTAAGATGAAAGTAGCAAAATTTAGCAACACATATAGTAGTTAGACCCCAGGCAAGTTATTACAAGCAAACTTGCATTAGTTGATTTACATTATGGCATGAGTTAAATTTCCTGCAGGTTTATTCTGATTTTAACTTGAGTTGAACCATTATACTCCAGAAAAATTTTAAGTTCATATGTCAAGTACAAAGAAGGATATTATATCGAGGCTGTGTTTAGAGTAAGAGAATGCAACATGCAAAAATAATATATAATAAAATATAATAACTTTCTTGTTTAATGACTAGACTCAACAAAATTTGAAGTACGTGAACTTAGTCCACTACGTTAGATTATAAACTAATTAATGGTGATTTGACGTATTAATCAATAATTAATTTATAATGTGAATATAATAACTAGCTACTTAAATTATGTGAGTGTATTGTAATAAACATGCCAATATGTCAGATTATCATTAGTTAGTCTATAATGTGATATGATGGACTAAGTTCATAAGAATTTCTCTAAGTTTAAAGAAGAGTTTTACACTTATACGCTTTGTTTGAAATAACTCATTTTAGAATTGAATTGAGTTCTTGTGCAATAATTGTTCCAAACATTGTGCATATCGATAATAAATTTAATTTATTTTATTTTTTTAATTATCTATATTTATTTAACAATAACTAATAATATTGAAATTTTAAGAGATTATAATATATATTTTTATAATTTGATGATAAATCAAGTCTTAATTAAATTAAATTTTTGTAAAATGATATTATTTCTATTTATTTTGAATTCATTTCTTTTTTATACTAAAAGAATTGAATTCTATAAATTATTCCTTCCAAATAATGAAAATTAATAAAATAAAATTCATTTGAATCGAATTCTTGCAGAATATGAATTTTCAAACAAGGGATAATGTTCAATACAAGTACATCTAACCAAATTTCAACACCACTTCAGAGTTTGAAAAATGTTATAGATATCCAAATGAAAGATAAAAAAGAAACCCAAAGTTATTCCTTATGGAAAGCTAGTTTTACAAACCTGATCTATTGAGCTTGATGCCTTGGAAATAATTGCATAAGTCTGCAACAGAAGAAATTCAGCAGATACGCTGCTATTCTTAAACATTCTCCTAATTTGAACCAATATAGAGAGGAAATAGGAGAGTTAGGGAGTATATAGCACTTACAGAAGGGGTCACAAGGACATCAATGGCTCCAAAGGAAGCACTCAAGTATGGCACCTGCAATTGGCAATTCTTATGTATATGGAAATTTGTAAACATAAATAAACTATAGCCATATGTCTCAAGGATGAAATGGTTGAACTCCTTACCCTAAATTAAAGAGTTAGAAAGAAAAATCTTGCAGAAAAGTTCAGAATTTCCAGGTAAATTTATTTACAAATAGTTCTACTTGTTATTAGAAATTTCTTCTTATTTTCTATGTTATTTGTTACAGGAATTTTTTTGTAAGACAAAGATTACATCCATCTTATTCCTAGTTAAGAAACATTTTTTGTTTCTTAAGTGTTAACTACTGTTATTAGAGCCCAAGAAAATATAATAGAAATACCATGACAGAGAACATGATAAACTAGAAGTTCATAATCTTGATGAAATTCCAAAGGAGTTTCAATTAAACCTTTATGCTTAATTAGGCAAAGGAAATTTACTGTCTCAGGAATTAAATGCATACAATTACATACCCAAGATGCCCAAGCCAAGCCATAGAACAGTCCCTGTTCAGAAAAGAGCAACATTAATTGTTTTTAAAATCTTGTTTCCTTCCTTTCTGTTGGGAAAGGCATGTAGTGTCATATGCAGATTGGTGGTTTTGATGGAGAGAAGCAACTTACATAAGCTATTGATGCAAGTAAGCCTACACATAGTATCACTTTGTCTCCAACCAAAGGATTGATCAGAGGAAGTACCACAATCTACAAGCAACCAAAGGATTGATAATGAAACAATATGTTAGGCAAAACGGTTGTTAGAAGTTGGCATTACATTTCGGTTGAATAAATGAGGTTCTGGAGTCTTCTGGGGGAAGGAAGACCACAATTTTCATTATTTAAGCACATTAACTCATTCGTTTTGTTCAAGAGAATAAAAGAACAAGAGAATCTCCAGGAGTAAACATACCTGAGAGAGAATTTCACCAATCCCCACCATCGACAGAATTTCTGAGTACTGATCTTTGCTAAAACCAAATACTGCCTTTAGATAATACTGCGTAGACAGATATGAAGAAGTCAGGAAATCACTTTCTTTTTTGCTCTTTTGATGCGAAAGGAAGTATTGAAATTTAACTTGAAAAAGAAAAGAAATTAAATCAACGCCTCTAAACATCATAGTTTACAACCAGCACAGAGACCATTTCGACAAATCATTATTAACTTTATCAAAATAATGCCCCTGGTCTCATACTCCCTTAGAAATCATTATTTTGACAGGCATTTTATTTCATAATTACCCTCTTATGTGGGGATGAATAAAACAAAAGGAAAACTAATAACAAAAAAATGTTGATTTTTCTGATGGACAATATCCTTAGCAGATAACATTTCTTTACTTGATGAGACTGTCTCCCACATTGTAAAATCTACATTTTCTGGTTCACAGGGTCCTTTATCTCGTAGTTGTGAGTACCTGACTAATATAATATAAATGAAAAGTAGGTTTGGAGATCAGAAAATTTTTTAAGAGAGAGGAACTTTTTAAAGATTAGTTATGCTATAATTCCTGAAACTACGCATGTTTTCCTATGAATTTATTTAGGCAATGCAGATGACAGCAAAAGAGTTTGAGGAGAAAATTCTTTTGAGGCATGTCCTTCATCATACAAGCAAAAGAAAATCTGACTTCAATATCTTTCAATACCTTCCAAGGACTTCCACATCAGTAGTCTGATAGTGATGAAAATGAATCAAATTTGGTAAGGGAACTTACAAATAAGACACTGCTGATTCCGGACATTCCCAACTCGTAGAAGAAGGAAATGAAAGAAATGCCTCTGAGTGTATGGCTGGACATAAATACATTACTCCTTAGCTAGACTATACAAACAGAATCTTGCAAATATGAAAATATAAAAGGCAAAAGTATATTAATATGACTCGAAAACAAAAGTAATTTTGTACAGTTGGAGAACCAATACGTGTATGAAGATAATTTTTTAGTTGAACTACAAGTATACCTGCTAAAGATAATTGTTGCAGCATCTTTCATTGATTTATATCGTGTATAGAGAAACTTAATGATCTTATTCAAGAAAGTTGAATGTTGGTCTCTCCTTCGAGCTGGTTCAATTGTCTCAACTAGGAAGAATTGAATATACACTGGGCAGCAGATCAAGAGAGCAACTGAAACCTGAAAACAAATGACCAATCTAATGAATTTCTAGATAATTACTATAATACAAAATGAGAAAAAGGTTATATAGAAATGTGACTATGCATTCACAGGACCTACATACCGGAAAAATGTAATTGTCAGGAAGAAAACGTGCCAGAAGATTGCCTAAGAGATGAGAAGTAGAAAAGAGACCGGTGATCCAACTAAATGCAGCAGCCCTCTTGCCTTCGTTGATAAAATCTGCCTACCAAAGAAATGGAAATTTTGATCCCCAGCAATCTCCATTCATGAATTTGATATAAAAGAGTAGAAATTCTTACTGCATAAGCAACAGAAATGCAGAAAACACTCCCTTGACTTATAATATATGAAATTGTACGAAGTGCATAGAAGGCATACACAAATCCTTTGGTTTGCTTCCAGGCAAGTAAAGCTGAAGCAATAAAAAAAAAAAAAAAAAAAAAATGAAGATTGAAAACAAACAGAATAGCAGATACATAAGGGAGCACTTAAGGGAATTTTTTTTTTTTTTTCGTTTTAGAAGGCTCAGGAATGTATTTTGCAATAAGATTCAAACAAAAATGACAATTTTCACTAACTAGAGGTAGCAAGACTCAGAACGAAAATGACAATACATCTTCTGTATTATTTGCATATCGGCATCAACTAGACAATTTCCTAACCTTTTCATTTCCATCTTCACAATATACACTCCTAAATTTGAGAGACTAGTTTCTAAAGAATATTTCAGGAGTGGTAATCTCCCCCACAATTCCATAATGTATATGTAGGTATGAACCTCAGCTTTCAGACAGGTGTCCTTGTGCATACTTCATTTCTATATCAATAGTAATGAATCTAGAAGAAAATTTCAGAGAGTAATATAATATCAATGAACCTAATTAAAAATTCTCATGTGAAACGTACCAAAAGGAATTATGGATGTGGATATGGTAAGAAGGAGAAAAGGTTTACGCCCATACTCATCAGCAAGTTGGCCTAAGACTGGTAATACTACCATCTTGAAAATTCCAACCACCTAAGGGTCAACATTAAATGGGAAAAAAAGAATAGAAGGTAAATCAGAAAATTTAATCAATGATCTATAAATGCATGATGATTGAGAGCATTGTTATATTGCTGCTAGATTCCCTGCCTAATTAAAGTTATATTATTGTTCATCTCAATCTTAGAAATGTTGCTATGGACAGAAAAGAAGACTAAATACCAAGTGTGCTTAAGCACATAAACACCCAAAAAAAAAAAAGTTCCAATGATAGGGTGAACCTTAAAACTCAAAAATAGTGCAACTTATCTTGGCACACTGGAGGAGAATTTGAAAATTTTATTTTATTTTATCACCTTATTAGAAAAAAATTCAATAGCTTTGAAGTTCTGATAGTTTCTATTCCACATGATTAACATGATCCCACCTCTTTAAGATGGAAGTAACAATCATAAGTCCCACACTTGAGTATTCAACAAGGTCAATATCTAATTATAAAATACCCAAACAAGAAAAACACTTCAAATTTAAAATCCAAATAGCAAAACCCAAATTGCAAATATTTAAAGGTGAAGAATCAGTTTTCTTGCACTAGCTATAAAGGAAATCAAGAAATCAACACAAATTTAACAACTATATATTTTTTTTAATCATGTGTTTTCTCTCTTCCTCCATTTTAACACTAACCAAACAAATTGAATCACAAAAACAAATACAAATATCAGCAAAAACAAACAACAGGACACAAAATTCAACAATTCCAACTTGTTTTCTTTTCTCTTTTCTTACTTCTTCCTTCATTTTCCTTCCATACAAACAGAAAGATGAGGAAATTAGGTGGAAAAAAAAATTACAAACCCATTTCCTATTCTTTCTTTTCTTTCCTTCTGCCAGCCAACCAAAAAAAAAAAAAAGGTAATCAAATTGGAGAAAAAGCATTTTACCGTTTGTTGGAGACCATTTAAATAAATAGCCTGAGAGCAAGTAGTCTCTCCAGGACACAAAGCATTAGTAACAAAATCAACAAGAACAGAAACAGTCATTTCCTCAGCCATCCAATGAACAGAGAGTGGGACAAGTAAGTGAATCAGAGGCCTTAGATCTTTAAACCCACTAAAAAAACTCTTCCAATCCATTGCCAAGTGCCAATTTGAGTGTTAATATTATTTTCTTTAAGGAACACAGTAAATACAAATGAAGAAACAGATAGCAAGAGAAGACACAATTCAGTTGTACTTGTGGTTGCAGGAGATGGAAATAATTAAATTGAGGAAATGATCTTCTGACTTCTGACTGGTAGTTAGAGAGGACTGACACAGATATTCAATTGTTGGTAGTATTACATATATAGAAAGTCTTGAATCATGACAAGTTTTGGTCATAAAACATTCAGTTCTTGCACTGTATAGTTGCGGAAAATTTGGCTCCTGATATCATTTTATCATTAAATTAAAAAAAAAATTCAATGACCCTGCAGTACAACAAAACAATTTTTTTTTCCTTAAAAAATAAATATTAAAGGTAAGTAAAAGAAAAGAAGAAGAAGAGAGAGATTCATTTCCCTAACTCTCTCTCTTTATCGGGTGAAAAATTAAATCGACTAACTGATCAAATCAAATCAAATCAAATAAAAAATTAATCATAATCTATTTAATTTATTTTAATTTAAAAAATAAAATAAATTAAAAATTTAATATTTTTTTTAATTTATTTTAAACTAAATTAAACTAAAATTATATATATATATATTATTTTTTACTATTATTATAATTAATATATTTTATTTTATTTTACATACAATTACATAATTTTATTTTATTTAATATTAATTTAGAATTTAAAAAAAATCATTCATGAAAATTAATTAAAAATAAATTAAAAAAAAATATAATTCTTGAGAAAAAAATATAAGTGTTGGGTGTATTAATTAATAAAATAAATAAGTTTTCGGTTACATAATATTAAATTATTTTAAAATTTTTTTATTATTAATATTTTATCTGTATTTTTTTTAAATTTATAATAAAATAATAATAATTTATAAAATTTTGTTTGAAATTGACAAATCGAAAATATTTAAATCGAATAAAATTAAATAAAAATAAAAGTTTAATTATAATGATTTTTTGATTTGATTTAAAATTTTTTTAAATGAAAAATATTAATTTAATTTAATAATAATTTTTTAAATAAATTAAACCGAATTAATTTCACCTGTCTTTTAGTCGGTGGCTTAGTATTTGTATTGTTTAAGTGTACTGTTTTTATTTTATTTTTAATAATAACAATAATTATTATTTTCCTATTTCCCCTGTTTTTGTACTGATTTTCTTGAAATTTGATTTTTTTTTTTTCTGTAAGTTTTCAGTTAATGATCAGGTTAGCAATAGATTTGTTAGCTAATGAAGGGAATATACAACTTGAACTTCAATGGTGGATTATTTTGTTTTAATAAGAAAAAAAAAATAAATAAAGGGAATAAAATAAATAGTTAATTTTTTATTAAAAATTAATTTAAAATATTACATTTTAAATTTTTACTATTCTCGTCCAAAACAATCAAATTTCAAATGAATAATTTTAAAATATAAAAATTTTAAAAGATAAATTTCAAAGTACTATTATAAAATTATTTCACAATAAAATCTAATTTAGTGATTATTAAAATTAATATTATTATTCTAAAAATATTTTAAAATATAAAGTTTATTGATAGCCAATATCTTACTTTTTATTTATAAAATTATAAAATTTTTATTATTATTAATATTTAGCATTTTAATTTATAAAATATTTTAATTTTAAAATATAAAATATTTTAATAATGGAATTATATTATAAAAAAATTTTTAACTATTCAAAATTTTACAATTTTTATTAAAATTAATTTATGAAGTTAATATATTAAATTTTTAATTATAATAAATGTTAAAAGTATAATAATTTAACCAATAAAAATTTTATATTATAATAATATGATTAATTTATTTGGTTAATTGATTTAACTAGAGTTTTTTTTTTCATTAAAGAGAAAAATTTAATTTAAATTTATTAACACAAGTGATTTATATAAGCACCAATAAATTATGTAAATTAATAATAAACGAACTTAAAACAAAAAAAATAAAAAATAGACCAACTTAATAATAAGAAAATGTCAATTCAAGCTGAAATTAATAGAATAAATAAAATAAAAACGCTTGCCCAGCCAACAACCTACCTTGGCTGCTTTATTCACTCCACACCAAAAATGGCCACAACCTCTACCAGCGCCGCTCGCTCCGCCGTCCATGCAGCTCGCCGCTTCTTCTCTTCCACGGCCAGCAATAGCCACAAAACCAGCCATGAATTCTTGGAACCAAGCTCTTTTATTGGGAGCTGGGAAGCACCGAAGAATCCAAAAGAAGCGGAGGCGAAACTAGCATTGCTGCGAAGGCAGTACGCGAAGCAAGTGAAGGAGGTGCGCAAAGAGTACATAAAGGAAGTGGAGTTGATGCGGCTCGAGAAACAGAGGAAAGAGGAAGCTAGAAAAGAAACAATTAGGGTTGCAAATGAAGAGCGTAAGAAATTGAAGGCTGAAGCTGCTAAAGTTAGAGCTGAGGAACGAAAAATTGCTGAAGAAGAGTTTCGCCAAATGCTAGTATGTTCTTAATCTCTTAGTTTCCCTTTTAATTGATTGGTTGTTAAATTTTTTTAAATATTAGTTTTCTTTTTTTTTTTTTTTCATTTTTTTTTGGTATTTGATTGAGAAGATAATGTTTAGGAAGATTGAAGAATTGTTAAATTAAATTGAAGTTACCTGTGACTCATAGTATTTGTGTGTTTATTTGATGAGAAAATTAGGGGAAAACAGAAAAAGAAAAGCAAAGCAAAGAAAAGAAAATTCCAGTTTCTTTTCTAGGACAATCTTTTAGTTACTGCTTGTACTTATTAGTGTAAATTAGAAATGTGATTTTAGAAGAAAAAAAGAAGGGTAGACCTAAACTAACTGGGATGAGAGGAGTGCAGTATGATCCAAAGGTATTACAATACAATTATCAGAAGATGTAGCCAAAATCATTCAGAGTGGAAATAAAAAATTCATATAGCCGACCCCAATTGATTTTGGGATTAAGGCTAAGCTGAGTTGAGTTGAGAATTTTCTAGTTGTTTTGTGAACTAATTAATGAAAAGTAAACATGCTAAGTTGAATTATTTTATTTACTGTTTTCAGTGATGATGGAAAGATATGGGAAAAGAAAGGAAGAAAATGAAGGATGAATTGTTATCTGTCTTCTTCTTTTTTTTGTTCTTTGATGGAATGCTTGGGGTCCAAGTGATGGAGGACAATTTGTTAGACTGATTTATCAGTTGGAGGTTTTGGTTTATATTAGATAGAATAATTACAAAACTAGGTAAATGACCAGGACTTGTGACAAAGAGTAGTTAGGCTTTGAATGCATTTTAGTTAATTAACCTTCCTTTTGGCTTTTATCTTTGATGTACTGCATTAACTAAGGAATATGGACTCAAAGCCTTCCTTTTTGCTTGATTAACTATTTTGCTTTCGAATTGCAGGATTTGAACTTGAGTAAATTTTTGTTTTAGAAAATAATTGCTTTCTTATTTAATTGAGATAAGAGTTTCTTTCTCTCTCTCTCTTAAACTTAATGTTATTGAAAGCAAATTCAGTGCTTCGTGGTGTAAATATAAGACCATTAAGGGCATTACTATCTCAAGCTAGTAATGTATATGCTAGATTTAAGAGTAACATATTTTAGTATTTATAAGGAGAGAGGTGTTTATGCATGGAAGCAAAGAACGCCAAAGTGCAATTATTAGTTTTCTAAACCTCATGGCAAGCAAATTTCCAGCTAAATACTGGGAGGTGAACCTTCTTTAGAATTCTTACTTTATGATTAGGAACTAACTTCTGTGTCTAATATAGTTGAAGTGGTGTGTAATTTTAAAGGCATTAGGATATGTGAAGGCAGGTAAAATAGAATGCTGGGGGAAGGAAATGCTCCTAAGTTTAAGAAAAGAAAATACTTATGAGATAAAGCTCAACTCATCTCGGAAAAACATTAGGATGATGAAAGATTCCTCTAAGGTAGCTTTTCTCCAATTTGCATGGGAATAACTTCAATTTGCATGTAGTAATCTTTTTTTCTCACTTTATGCCTACATGTTTTATGCTTGTGTGCAATAGGTCTATGACATTATCTGTAGTACAAGGTTCAATCTTGTCCATACTTTCTCTTTTACATTGACAACCTGTTTTAATTGATTCATATATCTGATATGTTTTGACCTATAAAAAAACAGTTGAAAGAAAGAGGTGAGAAGCTCGATAATTGGAGGATGAAAGAAAGAATGAGGGAAGAGAAGAAAAAAGAGAAAAATGAGCTATTGCGCCAGCAAAGTTCCGAATGGATTGATGAAAATAATTTGGAGAAGAAGATATTAGAAGTCATTGTTGATACCACAGCACTTTGAGTCCATTGTATTTTTCTTCTTTTGAACGTCTCTTTTGAGTCCCTCTGAGTTCCATATTTTGAATCTTTTCTTAACAAAATGAACTTTGAAACTAAGATTCATGTTTAGAAATAACTAGGGATGATCTATCCTAAAGAAGATTCTGTTGACTCGTGTTTTTTACTTGATGTCCATTGTAGTGAAAACAACTGTCTTTATTTATTTATTTCTTTTTTGAGAGTAACATTATTATATGAGATCTGATTCAAATATAATTCTAGCTTGAAGTGAATAATATTTGATTCAAATATGAAACTTTACTGTCTCTGCATGTTATACCCCCCAAAGTGTTTACTCGCATTTGATTTGAGGTAAATTACCAGAACACTCCTAAGCTGTATCAAAATTAGTATATTGATCCTTTACATTTTAAAATTAACATTTTCAATTCGCGAGATTTGTTAATCATTCAACGCGTAATAGTTTTTATTTATGATTACATTTTATTTCTTATCTTTTTAACTTATATAATACTTTTGATTTTGATTCTTCAATTTCTGAATATAATGTATTTTAACCATTCAATGTATTAATTTTTTTTTTTCAAAATGGACTCTGCTTTTTTATTTTTGTGACTATTAATATTTCAATTTAGAAACATAGTTCCAATTGAATCCCAGAAGGTGAATGTGGGGAAATTAACTCATTTTTTCCCACATATAGCTGGCATTTGTATGCACTTCGAGACCTATGCGAGCTGAAGGGATTTGTTTACAAAGCAGGAGATGTCAAAATTTATGACATGCTTTTCATCTGTTTACAAAGCTAAGGGCATTTTTTTTTTCAAATGATACACTGCCACTAATTTTGATTTTTAAGCTATTAAATAAATGTTAAGAGTCAAATTAGCTCTTGCATATTTTTTTAATGTCGAATCAAGGCTCCCAGAAACTTTTCGATTTAATTTCATACCTTAATTTTTATTTTCAGCCTATGTTTTAGTTCATTTTTATACTGTATCTTCATCAATCTGCAACATAAAGTAATAAAAAATGGTTTCGGATAGTCCGAGGGTCTACTAAAACGTTCAAGTCATATTTCCGATGATAAGTAGAAAGAATCTGTATAGAAAGTATTGTATTATATTTACCGTCTTAGGATTGTATAAAATTGATACATGAAAAACTATTCAAAATGTGTTTTGACATTAGAAATCCATATGCTTATTGCCATTTCGGACGTTTTATAATATACAAGCATAATGATCGGAATGGAGGTTGCAAATTGTTAGAAAAAGACACAGTCCAAGGAAGTATGAAATGTTCTTATGCACGTATCAATCTGATATCAACTAAACAAATTCAAAAAGGCTATGCGTGGCTTAAAAAGTTTGGGAATATTACAAAGGTCCACCATTAACATGCTTGAGGAGGTTACTGTTCCATTATTAATATGATGTGCAGTAATGTTAACCATATTAGAGATTTGAAACAAGATTACTAAAATCGGACCGAATTAACAGATTCAACTAAAAAACTAAAAACCGATCACAAATCAATACAGTCATGTGGTATTTATTCGGCTGATTAAACCAGGTAAAAACCGGCCGCTCAAAAGAATTTTACCTACAAGTCAAATTGACAAATGTTGTTGAGATTGATAATCTAGCATTGGAAGTGAAAAGATTGTTGAACTCTAAAATGAAAAAATTTCAAGGGTGAATTATTAGGTAAGAAAACTAACAAATCAGAGGTTGAAAAGTATTTGTATTTGAGTGAAGAAATTGAGTTAGAAAATGATGTCTTTGACATTTTATCATGGTGGAAGGTAAATAGCACTAAATTTCCTTTTCTTGCATAAGTGGGCATTGGATATATTGGCCATCTCAATTATTACAGTTGCCTCAGAGTCTAGTTTTAGGACAAGGAGACGAGTCCTAGATACATTTAGGTGCTCATTGACTTCTAAAATCATACAATCTCTTATATGTGCTCAATATTGACTTTAAGATTCTCTTCCATTAGATATAGAAGAAGAAATAGAGGCAGTTGAGAAGTTGGAAAAATGTATAAATGTTTGAAAAAAAAAAATTTATTTCACATATTTCTATTATCTTTATTATAAACTAATGTAATCTATTTATTTGTAGAACTCTGAAAAATGGTCTTGGAATCAATAAGTGATAATTGATATTAAGTTGGTTCCACTGTTTTTCTTAAGTAAATTTGTATTTATTCTTTGTAAATTGAACAATAAAGTAATTTTTTGTTATGATATTTCATGAAAATTCATTTCAATGTTCGGTAATGATTTTCTTACTGTTGTAATATCTTTTTCATGTTGTATTTGTTTTCTTATTAGTGAATGTTAAGAAGAAATCATCAAGCAATTTGAATTTTTAAAATCCTCTTTAACTTTGATATGAACTTTATTCATGTTTTTATATGGATTTTATGTAATTTATAAAATAAAACTAGGGAAATTACCTGCGTTGCTGCGGTTCTAGTATTAATATATAAATTTTCAAATTAATTTAATTATTATATATTTTTAATTAAATTAATTAACTTAACAAAATTTGAATTTTGGTTATTTAAATTCATTTTTATAGTTGAATAAAATTTTATATATGTTTTAATTTCAGAATTTTTGAAAAAGGTTGTAGGTTTAATATTATATATGTGTTAGCTTTATCTATATATTTTAAAAATAAAAAAATAAAAGGGGGATGTGTTAGCATGGTCTGTTCCAAGATTTTTTAGTATAAATTACATATGAAATATTTAAAGAAGTTATTAATAAAATTATTTTGAAAAAGTATTAGCTCTAAATATTAAAAATATAATATCATATAATTCTGAAAAAAAATAAAACAACTTACTTAATATAAACAAATAAACATGAAAGACAAATGCAAATATTAGTCTACTAACAATACAATAAACCAAACATACTTTAAAAACAACTTATAAATAGATTGCAAAATATACAATACCTATACATAACCCAAAAAACAAAAAACCTAAAAAAAAGATCTAAATCCAATGAGCAATTCCATGCAAGCTTAATTTGATTTTCTACCAATATCTTTATGAGTCATTTACATTTCTTTGCCAGTCCTAAAAATTGACCAGCTAATTGTTCATATGCAACTTACATGATTACCATTTGATGGTTTTAGAGATAGTCATAACTGACTTTAAGCATAACCATCTCATTATGATTATATTCGAGAATTTACAACTCATACACTGACTCAAGATGATCAATTACAGTCGTTATCACATTATTATTATCATAATCCATATAAGGAATAAATCTGAAACCATTATCATCAGTATAAGGATAATAGATAGTACAATAATAGCAGATGGAAGCCTAATTGTTGTAAAATGGCTTCCAATATGACATCTAAAGTAACCTTGATAATGACCATCTGAAACATGATGGCATAAATAAACTTAGAAATTCAAAACAATAAGCTAAAAGAAAGCAGCAAAGAAAAATTCTTTTTATCAATGATACAATTAAAAGATAAAAAATTCTTTAAACTTAAAAGCAATAAAGGAAGAAAAAAGTTTATATCACATAATATTAAATTATAATTACAATCATTAAGGATATGACAATCACAAAAAGTAAAGAAAAGAAAAAATCTTAATAATTGTAAAAAGTCTTTACATAAGAAGAATATAGACAAGCTAATATAAATCACAACTAAAAGTTAAAACAGAAATAATAAACTTTCTTTGTATAATTAAGCAACAAAACCAATGATAATTCTAAAGCAAAAAAGTGCAAACATTAGGCTATTAGCAATACAATAAACCAAACACAGTTTAAACATACATAAAATAAAATAAAAAAAATGTTTGGATTAATTGAAATAATGTCAAAACAAATAACTTTGACAAAGCAGGTAGTGACAAAAAGAATCAAAACAAATATTATTGACAAAGGACTTGAAAAATAAAAAATGATATAATAACTATGTTAAAAGTTCATGTCATTGCACAAATGACAAAAGCAAACATCAACTTTTTAGGGTATTTTCTAGAATGAATTCAAGTATTAAATTACTTGAATTGCTCTTAGTCTTTTGAATTTGTTTGTAGTAAAAACACTCAATCCATTTATAATTATCGGTTGTTACTTTGTGGAATCCTTCTCGCTAAAAAAATTGGCCAACATTTTGTTTCCCTCCAAAGCAATATGTTGGGTGGGAAATAAATTTATAAGAAACAAATAATTAATTTTACTTAGTAACAATTGTTTTATTAAGAAAAAATAATCGTAGCATAAAAAAATGGAAAAATTATTTTTTTCTCAAATTGTATATAATAATTTGGAATATTTTTTATGAAGAAAAAAATTAGTGAGTATGAAAAATACAAAAATATATTTCATCAAATTCTAAATAATAATTTAGAATATTTTGCTCTTAAAAAAATACATGAGATTATTGAAAAAATTAAACTATTTTTTTTTTATAGATGATTATAGATAAGTTTTTTAATTTAATCAATTTAGTAATAATTATTACATGAAGGAAAAAAATAGTAATAATATAAAAATATGATTTTTCTAAAAAAATTGTAAATTGAAATAATTTTGGACAAATTATAATTTGAAACAACAATGTAAAATATTTTTTAATTTAAAAAGTAGTAATAATATAAATAAAAAATTTTACACGTTTTTATAAAATATTAGGGTATGCAATGTATTATTTTGTAAATCGTACAATTTATAAAATTGTAACAACTCAGCCTAGTCTGAACCAAATCTATATAGAGATTTTCGGGGAGAGATTTTTGTTTTCTTAATATTGTGATGTTAATACGTATTTATGCATGTAATTGGTATTTATGCATGTTATTTGAATTAGTTTTATGCATAGAAATAGTTTAGAGGCTGTTAGGACTTAATCGGCAAATTTTGAGTTTTTGGTGAACTGGGGGCAAAATGGTCATTTTTCGCCTGTTGGAATTTTATGGAATAAATATCATATTTAAAAGGATAAAATAATTTAAAAACTTGAAAATGACCTTATTTTAATTATTTGAGAATTAGTTTAAGAAATAATCCCGGTCGAAAAATTCCTATCGGCACGTTACGCGATTTCGGTGTTTCGGTTGCACTAAGGGTATTTTGGTCATTTCCTTTATAATATGGAGTTATTAAGTGTGTGCAACCATATGGTATAAGTTTATGCTTTATTAAATCCGACCGTTGGATCAAATGACTTTAAATTGGATGGTTAGATGAGTATGTTGCAATCTAGCTAACCTAATCTCAATTGTATGGAATCATTGACTTTAGGTGTGATTTGGTGTGACAAATTCATGTGTAACCTATTAAATTTGTCTTTAGATTAGCCAATAGGATTAAAGTATGATGAATGGATGGTTGGATTGATAGGTTTCACCAAGATTACAATGGAACCTAAACCATTGGATCAAATCTTGAATTAATGGATAAATATAACAATTTTCTTCTTCTTCTCCATCAAATTTTCAGCCAAAACCTCCATGTATGCAGCAAA
>CANXYC010596430.1:0-10076 GCA_948193065.1 Aleurites moluccanus | reverse complement strand
GAATTGATTGTCTTTTAAAAATAATGACCAATTAAAAATATGATGAAGGAAGAGAAGAAGAAAATCAACATAAAGATTTATAGTGGTTCGGCCAAAACGAGCCTACGTCCACTCGTCAAGATTTCACTTGAGTATTTCACTATCTTTGATCCTTTTACAGCTTCAAGATTAAACCTAAGTGTTTTGGTTCACACTTTAACCTTTTACAATGTGTTTTTCTCAAACTGGGCTCACATACAACCCAAGAGATTTACAAGAGATGATAAGAAAGAATTCCCTTTTCTATCACTCTCTTATAAACAAAAATCTTCAACAATTTTGAAGATTTACAATAAATGCAAGTATAAACTGATTTTTGCAAAATAAATATGAATGATCTTTCAATAAATGACTTATGAACTTGTTTTAAGGTTGTTCTTTACCCATTTAATATAAATCAACTCATATTTATAGTCTTGGTTGAAGAAAGAGTCGTTTAGACTTATTTTCCCATAATAAATGTACCTGAATTTTCGATCCAACGGCTAGTTTACAGGTGAGTCACGCCCACGACTAGACTCATCGTGCCTGCGACTAGCTTCTCTTCTTTTTGGCTCGAATAAGAATAAATTTGAATTTTACCGAGTAGCGCCCGCGACTTATTGTGAGATTCAACATTTAAACTTGGTGGAGCTTCTTCACGCCCGCTACTGAGTTTGGACAATGCTACGATTTTATCTGGTCGCACCTGCGACAGTATAATGTCACGCCCGCGACTGAATGACACTATTCACTTGAAGTTACTGGATGTTTTGAGATATTCTGATTTTAATTTCTCACTCGCGAATAATTTTGTCATACCCGCGACTACCTTGTGTCACACCCTCTACTGGAGGGACACTATTTACCTGGAAGCTACTGGATATTTTTGGAAATCTCAAATCAATTTCGCGCCTGCGACTAGAAAGTGTTTCACCCGCAACCTGAAGCTTTTCAAGACTGTGACTGATTTTATCATACCTATGACCAAGCTTGTGTCTAGCGTCGCGCCGATGACTATAAGTGGTCCCGCCAGTGACTAAGTAGCATCCTGCAATACTTCAGAGAAATTCTTGGAAATTCTTGCATATAATCAAACAAATATAGTAGTCCATTAATTTAGTGTTTGTAACCATCAAAATAAGTATGATGAAGACCCTAAGGTCTAACAGTAAGGACTGATCTCCCTTATGTACATTAGATTATACACGATTGTGTCACGACCCGTTTTCGGATCGCGACAGTCCTAGGGTGCGGGAGATGTAGAGGCGACCGACACCCATAGAATCCACATCAATCTCATACTATGCAATCCTATAACAATATCGCAGCGGAAACATAACTATATCCATCATTGTAGCAAAAACCCATCATCAATCAATAACAACATATATATAACCATTCTCTCACATAAACACTATTCATTCTGTCACTCTGTCATTCATTCTATAACTTTCATAATCTTATACATTTATACTTCAAAATGTCTTATACACTTACATAAACAATCTATCTATACTATTATACAATACCCATGGAGCATCTAATATACATATATAAAGATACAGTGTTTGAATTAATTACACTATCTTTTTCATATTGCAGAATTCCTTAGAGAAACAAGAACCAGGAATCTGCCTGCTACTCTGCACCTGCAGAGGGTAAACAGTGAGAGGGTGAGTATATAAGATACTCAGTGAATCTATATGCATCACCAATAAATATAAGGTTAATAGAAAGCCTAATGATTTCAAAAGCTCAATATAAGCAATCACAGAACATAATGAAAGGAAGTGCCAGAATAGGCCAATATAGATATCATAGAATCAGTAAAAATAAGGAAAACAGATAAAGGGAAGGATTGTATGACATTATACAATCTCCAGTAATCCGTATGGACCATATGTGAACATATAGGTCTCCTGTATATCAATATCTATATCATAAGACTTATCAGGTCTTATGGCTAAGACCATAACTCTTTCCTAGCTAGGGTACCAATAATACAATGTGCACAAGGTCGACAGTATTTCCCCACTACCCTGTCGAATCGATAGCTCTATTATGATGTATCAGGATCAATAGAAATAAACAGTATATCAATGGATACCATTATGCAACAAGGCATCCTCCAATTCAATAACTCAATATCAATCAATTAATAGAATCAATCAATAGAATAGATGGCAAGTCAAGTATCGATAACTCATTAGAATCAATTAATGAGTATAAAATCAATAAAACATCAATAACAATCGATCAAATGCTGACCAAAGGTCTAACGAAAAAAAATGGGAACAAACAAATTTGGTCATTTTTGGCCAAAACGTTGACGCAATTGGCATGCCATTGTCGCTGGCGACGGTGGCATTCAAATGGTTGGCCCACGAAAATTCGGCATGAATTTGGTGCAATATCGATATTGCCCTAATTATCAATAAACAAGCACATGGAAAGCAATTTATAGGTAACAATCACAACTCAATAATCTTCAACAATCACATCTATTTGGCGTGGAAAACAAATCCAAAACCAAAGCATAATATTTGGCAAAATGCCACAATTAGGGTTCGGCCAGATGGCCTTTTTCAGAAATGGATTCCAATTGGCATTTTATCAATTTAGGCAAGTAATTTTATGCATAAGAGACTCACCTAACACTCCAATTCACCAAATGCAATGAATTTGCTACCCAATTCCTTAATTTCTCCATTTAGGCCAATTTCGGTGATTTTCTCCGAATGAGTTTTCTACAACGAAACGAACATCGATTAAATATCGATTAATACCCAATTGACTTATTCTAAAGCCAATTTACACATCCTAATCCATATACTCAAAATCAAAACTCACAACTTCAATTTAGGGTTAGAAATTTGGGGAAAATTGTTTAATGCATCAATTGATGCA
This sequence comes from Aleurites moluccanus, assembly GCA_948193065.1. Classification (NCBI taxonomy): domain Eukaryota; kingdom Viridiplantae; phylum Streptophyta; class Magnoliopsida; order Malpighiales; family Euphorbiaceae; genus Aleurites; species Aleurites moluccanus. The sequence goes on along the minus strand of CANXYC010596430.1, from coordinate 7,148 downwards.
ATTAAACCATTTACCCAATCCTTTTAATATCAATTAAAGCTAATTAAACCATAAAATCAAAGAAAACACCAACTTACCCCAAAACCCTCATTTTGGCCGAAAATTCACTTTGATTGTTCTTTAATTTTTCTTCAATTTTTATGGTTAATTTTGGTAGAATAAGGTTTGTATGGATTTAGTTTAGTGTTTGCATCAATTTCTCTTCACAAACTTGAAAGGAAAAATCAAATGGAGAAAAAAATGGAGCTACGGCCAAGAAGAAAGAAAAATAAGAAATTTTGGCCAAATTTTGTGCTTATTTAATAAGACAGAATTTGGCAAATTACCCTTTTGGTTCTCTAATTTTTCAAAATTTACTTTTGGTCCTTTTTCGCTCAGTAATTCATTCCGACAATTCCGTCGAGAATCAGAATTCAAAGTGAATGTTTAAATATCATATTTTTATTAATACTATTTAATAAAAATAGTTTCAGAACCGTTCTGAAACTCAGACTGCCAAAATTTTACTATTCACCGAAAATACCATTTATTTATGGTTTTGCCATCGCTTACTTTATCGGTGTTCTTAAATATTTTCTCATATTTCTTTTTACTATATCCACACATGAATATATATTTTCATTTACCCTCAATCCAAATTTAAAAATTCATCCGTCGACCATACCGCTATTTTTACAACAGCGATATCGGTATCGACGATTTTCGAAAAATTTTCTCGTTTTCACTCTAACTAAGTATCTAAAATTATCTTTGGTCATTTCGATGATTTTAATCTATATACCAAGGAATTATTTCACAGAAACTTGTTATGCAAATTTTTAGGGTATTACATTATACCCTCCTTTAAAAAAATTTATCCTCGAATTTAAATACACACATACATCTCAGTATTGGAACAAGAACATATACTTGACTTTCGTATTTTGTTCACTTTCTCATGTACATTTATCCATAGCCCGATTCATCTACAATACTTTTACCATTGAAATCTCTTTTTATTTTGTAACTGCTGGACTTATTGGTCTACAATTTCTATTGGCACTTACTCATAAGGCATTTCTTCATTAACATCAATATCTTATTCTTTCAATACATGTGACATGACTGACACATACTTTCATAGCATTAAGATATGGAATACTAGATAAACATAGTTCACACTGAAAGGAAGAGCGAAACTGTAAGCTACATTGCCAATCCTTTCAATACCTCATATGGTCTCACATATCCCGATGATAGCTTTCCTTTCTTGCCAATTCCCATAACACTTTCCATAGGTGATATTTAAGAAAAATAGGATTACCAATTGCAAAATATGTATCCTTTTTTTTTGGATCTGCACAACTCTTTTGTCTGCTAAAAGCAGTTTTTTTCATTCGTTCTTTGATAATTTGCTTCTTTTCCATTGACTATTTTATCAACTCTAGACCTTTTAACTGTTTCTCATCCGGTTCCATCCCACATATCAGAGACCAGCATTTTCTACCATGAAGTGTCTCATATGGGGCCATCTCGATAAAAGAATAATACTGTTGTTACATGAAAATTCAATCAGTGACAATTACTTATCACCATAACGTTTAAATTCTAGAACACTTTACCTTAACATATTTTCTAATGTTTGTACCATTCATTTGATTGTCCATCTGTCTATGGATGGAACACGGTACTGAATCATAGTGGTGTATCCATAGTTTTTTTTTTGGAACTTCTGAGTATCACTGTGTCTCTCTATCAGAAATTATCATTAAAGGCACTCCTTTAAGCCTTACAATCTCATTAACAACATTCATAGTAACTTATTCTCATTTCCATTCAGATAACTGTATCTCCTGTGGTAAACTTGATAACTTTTGGTATTCAATCTTAACCTGTTGATAGGCTAAACATATAGACACAACTTAGCCACATTTTTTTTTTCATATTAAGTCATCAATAACATCTTTTAAATCATGGTACATCTTGGAAATTCTAGGATGTACTCTATAAGAAAATAATAGACCTTTCTTAAAAATCCAATCTCGGAGTCCTTTAACATCGGGCACACATAACTATTTATCACATTCAATTTACCATCCACATCTGCGAACTCTAATGCTTTAACCTTTTGAACATCTTTCCTTTAACCTCACAAGATATGGATCCCGATCTTGCGTCACTTTAATATCATCATTTTACAATTGCTTAGCCTAACATTGGGCTATCAGAGCCTGGTTACGATCCTGGGATGTCAAATCTAACTCTATACTCATATCAATTTACTCATTCATTGCACGAATCAGTGGTCTTCTAACAATAGAGATGTGAGCTAGACTACCTATAGTCTTTTGACTAAGAGCATCTGCCACTACATTAGCTTTACTTGAACGGTAAAAGGTTTCACAATCATTATCCTTTAATAATTAACTCATCCTCGTTGCCGAAGATTCAAATTCTTCTATTGCATAATATACTATTCATATGCTGTAGACTCTTATGAATCATATAAATTTCACACTTAACATCACACACAGTATCTTTAAATATTTAATGCAAAAACTATTGCTGCCATTTTCAAATCAGGTATCGGTTAGTTTATCCCATGGTTCTCTAACTATCAAGAAGCACATGCAATCACTCTTCTATTTTGCACTATAACACATCTCGATTCAACTTTGAAAACATCACAGTACACTATGAATTCATCATCCTCTGATGACAATGTTAACTCTATACCACTCATAAGGCAAAGCTTCAATGTCTAGAAACTATACTCTCACATTCATATGTCCATTGATACTTTTCTTGTTTACTGGTAAATTTAATCAATTAAAGTTGGAATCTTATAAAAATCTTTTACAATCTCTTGTAGTAACTTTCCATTCTAAGGAAACTACAATCTCAGAACATTAATAGGCCGAGGCCAATTAATTACTGCTTTTACTTTTTTAAGAATTGTCTTTGATACTATCTTTACGTACCACATGACCAACAAAACACATTTCAATTTGCTAAAATTGACATTTAGATAGCTTGGTATATAATTTATGCTCTCATAGTGTTTATAACACAGTCCTCTAGTGCTCTACATGTTCCTCTTCTCTCATATAATAGAAAAGGATATCATCTATAACTTTTTCAATATATAACTTAAACACTCTGTTCATTAAATCCATAATGTAGCTGGAACATTAATTAACTCGAATGACAATACCAGAAACTTATAGTGTCCATACCGGGTTCTAAAATAGTCTTTGAGTACATTTTCTTTCTTAACTCTTAACTATTCAATCAATCTTTGAGAAGTGTTTTGTAACTTCTCAGAAAATACATTAGAGAACTCTCAGACCATAAGTATCCGATCAATCCCTATTGAAGTCTTTTACACATTCACTACATATACCAGATACGCTGTACAATTCCTTCTTTATCATCTTTCTAGCCTGAATAACAAAAATGAAACTAATTCTAGTTTCATACTTATCACTTTGGAACTCAAATTCTGGCTGCCTCTCGGCTGAAATTTAATTCTCTTTTCATAAAAATCAATAACTACTCAATGAGTAGTTCACCATTCAATACCAAGTATTACATTAGTTGCAACACAAGCAACTCTATCAAATTAGCACATAAAATATTATCATTAATTTCAATAACACATCTTGGATAACAGTAATTCACTTATACATTCTTCCCCATAGTGTAGTTGTCTCTAAGGCACATTCAATAATTTATCTCTTTCTATTTAACTGTGATGCAAACAAAATAGTGTGTGGCACCAAAGTTAATTAATGCATCTGTTATATCATTCTGTATTAAAATCATACATGTATCTACATTATCAGTTTTCTATGTCTCTTGTGTTTTAATAGCAAAAACTCTTCTTTTGGCCTCTACTTGTTGGGGGCCTGACTACCACTAGAACCTTATCCTTTACCTTTGCCCCTACTAGAAGCCTCTCTAGTCACATTCTGATTTATTTGTACTATAGGTTGAGACTTTGTAGCAGATGGCTGCTGATCGCCTTATAAAGGACATCAATTAATGAAATGGCCATATTGCCCACATTTCAGGCAAGCACCTGACTGTCTATGGCACTCCACTCCATGCCTTATACCACAAAAGTCACAAATGGGCATACTAGGCATCTGGGTAATAAGTCGAGAAAAATGCTTGTGAATAAACAGATACTGACTGCATTGGAGGCTCTCTACTCAGAGTCTTCCTCCTCTGACTGCCTAATGAAGGTCTCTAATCAAATTTATGCATATGCTATATTTGTCTCAGTTGGGAGCTGGCCTCACCTCTTCTAGTTTGAGAACTAGGTCCAACTTTTCTTTTTTGATCTCTTTTAGCTCTCTCTAACTTATACTTTTCCTCCATTTGATTAGCATTATCAATAATAATAGTCAGGGATGTAAACTCTGTAGCAATCAAGGCATTGTGAAGTGAGGCATGAAATCCTCTCCTAAATCTGACAATCAAGTCTGACTTAATAGGAGCAATACGCATAGCCTATCTGCTCAATCTAATAAATTCCTAAGCATATTCCTCAACAGAGTTGTTACCCTGCTCCAGTTGTTCAAACTGAATCATGTTTCTTGCCTTTACCCCCTTCAATCAAGAACTCATCAATCAATCCTTGTTTGAACTCTGCCCAGGTGGGAGGATGATCACCATACCATCTGGGCTCCATACTCCTGGAAAAACCATGTCCAAGTTTTCCCTTTCATAAGCAACTCAACTAATTCAACTGCTCTAGTATCGGAGTAAGGTAGTCTTCTAACCACCTTTTTCTTTATAAAATCAATCTGCTCATCGCCTCTATCACATCTAAACTCTAGCAAATTTGGCTTTAAAAAGCTAATCATAGATACTCCGCCCTCATCAATAACTCGGCGGGCTCCCTGCACAACAGGCTCTCCCATAAACACTACTGGCTATACTAGAGCATCAGAAGCAGTAGCTGATGCAACCTAGGGTGGCACTACTTGTGCTACTGGAGGTGGAGGCATATTATGTCATTCCCGCCTCAATTCAGCTAATTCACGTCACAATTCCATTATTCCTTGCATCATTTCCATTCTCCAGGGGTCATCAATCCTCTCTGTATCCCCTGTAGTCCGTTGGGATCTCGACGGTCCCTCAAAAACAGAAGCTTCCTTGACTAGTGACTCATTAGAGGCTACCTCTGCCTCTCTGGTATTCCTATCTCTGTCGTCGAACATTTCTGTCACTACAGACAACATAAAATAGGAACAATCTCATTATGATACGTTAATGCAGAATGCTTATACACATTTGACGAACACATCAATAGATATAATAGGAATTCCTATGCTCCATGGTATACTTAATTCTACCCCATTATGTACTTAGTTACTATTTCCTCTGTAACCTTGTTGCTATTCATCCATAACCTATAGCTCAATTATCTGTAACCTGGAGGTCTGATATCAGTAGCCTAGTGCTCTAATATTGGCAACCTAGTGCTCTGATACCACCTTTGTCACGACCCGTTTCCAGATCATGATGATCCTAGGGTGCGGGAGATGCCGAGGCGATCGACACCCGTAGAACCCACAGCAATCTCATACTATGCAATCCTATAACAATATCACATCGGAAACATAACTATATCCATCATTGCAGTGAAAACCCATCATCAATCAGTAACAACATATATATAACCATTCTTTCATATAAACACTATTCATTCTGTCACTCTGTCATTCATTCTGTAACTTTCATAATCTTATATATTTATACTTCAAAATGTCTCATACACTTACATAAACAATATATCTATACCATTATACAATACCTATAGAGCATCTAATATACATATATAAAGATACAGTGTTTGAATTAATTACACTATCTCTTTCAGATTGCATAATTCCTTGGAGAAACAAGAACCAGGAATCTGCCTGCTACTCTGCACCTGCAGAGGGTAAACAGTGAGAGGGTGAGTATATAAGATACTCAGTGAATCTATATGCATCGCCAATAAATATAAGGTTAATGGAAAGCCCAATGATTTCAAAAGCTCAATATAAGCAATCACAGAACATAATGAAAGGAAGTGCCAGAATAGGCCAATATAGATATCATATAATCCATAAAAATAAGGAAAATAGATAAACGTATGGATTGTATGACATTATACAATCTCCAGTAATCCATATGGACCATATGTGAACATATAGGTCTCCTGTATATCAATAACTATATCATAAAACTGATCAGGTCTTATAGCTAGGACCATAACCCTTTCCTAGCTAGGGTACTAATAATACAATGTGCACAAGGTCGTCAGTATTTCCCCACTACCCTGTCAAATCAGTAGTTCTGTTATGATGTATCATGATCAATAGAAATAAATAGTATATCAATGGATACCATTATGCAACAAGGCATCCTCTAGTTCAATAACTCATTATCAATCAATCAATAGAATAGATGGCAAGTCAAGTATCGAAAACTCATTAGAATCAATTAATGAGTATAAAATCAATAAAACATGAATAACAATCGATAAAATGATGACCAAAGGTCTAACGACTAAAAATGGGAGCAAACAAAATTTGGTCATTTTCGGCCAAAAAGTTGACGTAATTGGCATGCCATTATTGCTGGCGACGCTAGCATTCAAATGGTTGGCCCACAAAAATTTCGGCATGAATTTGATATAATATTGACATTGCCCCAATTATTAATAAACAAGCACATAGAAAGCAATTTATAGGCAACAACCACAACTCAACAATCTTCAACAATCACATCAATTTGGCATGGAAAACAAATCCAAAACCAAAGCACAATATTTGGCAAAATGCCACAATTAGGGTTCAGCCAAATGGCCTTTTTCAGAAATGGATTCTAATTGGCATTTTATCAATTTAGGCAAGTAATTTGATGCATAAGAGACTCACCTAACACTCCAATTCACCAAATGCAATGATTTTGCTACCCAATTCCTCAATTTCTCCGTTTAGACCAATTTCGACGATTTTCTCCAAACGAGTTTTCTACAACGAAATGAAAATCAATTAAATATCGATTAATACCCAATTGACTTATTCTAAAACCAATTTACACATCCTAATCCATATACTCAAAATCAAAACTCACAACTTCAATTTAGGGTTAGAAAATTGGGAAAAATT
>CANXYC010596408.1:0-20509 GCA_948193065.1 Aleurites moluccanus | reverse complement strand
TATATATATATATATAACAAGCATGGACAGATTTTTTATATATATAATAATTTTATTTTTAAAATCTTAAAATAAAATATATTTCAATTTTCAATTATTATTTTTTATTTAAATTAGTTTATGAATTAAAAGTGTTAATTTTAAAAAAAAATATATAATTTTCATGAATTAGATATTAATTAATCATTATATTTTTTTTATTTATACTAATTAATTTAGTTTATTTAATTGAAAGGAAGTTGATAAAAAAAAAGTTTGGCAATTGTTTTTTTTTTTATAGGACTATTTAATGTTAGTATTAATTTTGGGTTATAGTATTTAATCGGTTATTTTTAATCAAATTGCTAAAGAATATTAGTCAAATTGTTAATATTATATATGTTTTTTTTTTTTTAGCTCTTATTTTGGTATAGATAATATTTGAACTCTAAAACATGAAAAGTAGTAGTGGTAATAATTATAGAAAGGATCATTGTTGAAAGTATGTTCGTTTGAATGATTCAAGTAACAAAAATGATATAGTTTGTAATTTCTGTGAGAAAATAACAAAATGTGGTATTTATCGAGCAAAATAACTTATTGTTGGAGAATTTCGAAATGCCACAATGTGCAAAAAATGTCCTTCTCATGTACGTGAAGAAATTCAGAGTTATATGCTAAAGAAGGTTATAATACATAATCTTGACTTTGATGAAGTTGAGACTTATGGGGATGATGAGGAAGAGGATGATGTTGCAAATTTGAGCATGAGCTCTAAAGAAGGAAGTAGCAAGCTTGTAAATATGAAAAAAAAGGCCAAGACAAAAAGGTCCAATTAATACATATTTCACACCTAATGCAGAAAAAGTTGTGCAAAGTAGGAAACAATCAAATATGAAGCAAACCACCATCAATGAGGCATGCAAGAAGGAATTAAGAGAGAGAGCTTGTAGAGATATAGCTCGATGGATGTATGATGCAGCAATTCCTTTTAATGCCGTCAATTATCTAAGTTTTGAGGTGATGATTGAATCAATTGGACAATATGGTATTGGCATCAAACCACCTAGTTACTATGAGGTGCGAGTTCTTTTTTTAAATAAGGAAGTTTCGGATGTGAAACTTGCCATGAAGTCTTATGAAGAGGAATGGACGAAATATGGTTGTTCCATAATGTCAGATGGTTGGACTGATAAGAAGAATAGAACTTTGATAAATTTTTTAGTAAATTCTCCGAAGGGAACAATTTTTCTTAAATCTATTGATGCTTCTAAATATTCGAAGACAGGAGAAAAAATGTTTGAATTACTTGATGGTCTAGTAGAACGTGTTGGGGAAAAGAATGTTGTTCAGATTGTCACAGATAGTGCTGCTTTTAATGTGCTTACAAGTAAGAAATTCTTATCTAGGTTTTTGTTTTTCAAAATTATGAATGCATTTGCAATGCTAATGCTAATAATGTCTTATATACTAATGTTAGTCATGTTTTAAAATTGATAGGAAAATTATTAGAAGCAAAAAGATCGCATTTGTATTAGACTCCATGTGATGTTCATTGTCTTGATCTTATGTTGGAGGATATAGGAAAGATATCTAGTGTTTATAGGACATTAAAAAGGGTTATGAGTTTGAATTCCTATATTTATGTTCGACCGAGGGTGGTGAAGATGCTGAAGTAATTCACTGGACATAAAGAGCTTGTTAGATCAGGTGTCACAATATTTGCTACTGCTTTTCTCACGCTTCAACGCATACATAAATTGAAGCATCATTTGAGAAAGATGTTTACTTTTGAGGATTGGACAACAAGTAAGTGGTCAAAAGAGTCGTCTGGGAAAAGAGCAGCTAGTATTATTATGATGACTAGATTTTGGACTAGCGTTGTGTATATTTTAAAGTTATTCGGTCCTCTAGTTCGTGTGCTCAGATTGGTTTATGGTGAGAAAAAAACAGCAATGGGTTATATTTATAAAGTTATGGATAGGGCTAAAGAAGCAATTGCAAAATCCTTCAATGAAAATGAAGAGAAGTATAAGGAACCCTTTAAAATTATATATAATAGGTGAGAATGTCAACTTTATCGACCTTTACATGCAATAGGGCATTATTTGAACCCTGAATTTTTCTACTCAAACAATAACATATATGATGATGTAGAAGTTATGAAGGGTCTATATGCAGCTTTAGAAATGTTGATTGTAAGCCATGAAGAGCAAGACAAAATTATTGAGCAATTGGCTATGTATCGAAATGCAGAAGATATATTTGGAACTACTTTAGCTATAAGGTATAGAAAAACAAAATCTCCAGGTTAATAAGTTTTAAATTTGAGTGATTTATTACATATTGATTGACATTTACTAGAGTATCAATCTAACACTCATGCATTTAATCTACTATTAATAGCTGAGTGGTGGATGTCTTATGGATCTTCAACTCCACAATTGAAAAAATTTGCTGTGAAAGTTCTTAGTCTTACCTGTAGTGCATCTGGCTGTGAGCGTAATTAGAGCATTTTTTAACATGTAAGTGATTAATGTGTAATTTTTGCTACTTCTTCTTATACACTTGTTTGGTAAAGTAGGTAATTAATAATTTGTTGCATAACAAAATGACATTTATTAGCATTAATATATTTCAGGTTCATAGCAAAAAGAGAAATAGGCTTGCGCAACAAAAATTGAATGATTTGGTGTTTGTGAAGTATAATCGAGCTTTGAAGCGTCGATATGATGCACGAGACCGCATTGACCTCATTTCTTTGAATGACATTGATGATGCTAATGAATGGTTGATGGGTAGACTAAATGAAAAAGCAAAAGAAGATGATGAACTTGTGTTTGAAGATGATGATTTAACGTGGAGTGCAATTGTTAGAGCAACTGGAGTTGAAGAGAATACCTATAATACTAGAGTAGGAGGGGAGGAAAAGGAAGGAGGAGGAGCAAAAGGCAAAAATGTCATGTATGCAACTACTCCAAGTGCTAGGCCTAAAGATAAGGGAAAAACATCATCTTCTAACTTTTGAGAGGAGGCAAGACTCCTCTTATACTTAGAGATGATGATGAAGAAGAGATTGATTTTGAAGATTATTATGAAGAGGATGAAGAAGAGAACCTTGAAGATGAATATTATGATGATGCTGATGGTGGTGGTGATGATGAAGATGATGCTACTATTGATATAGATTAGTCATTAGTTATTATTTCAATTTAGTCTATTTAGATTTTAGTGGACTTAGAATTATGTTGAGAATTTTAATACTTTTATTTGGCTATTTTTGGAATTCAAAATTAAGAGTATTGCTAAATTTTTTATGGTTTGACTCTTTTTTTTTTATGTTATTGGTATTAGAATATTTAAGTATTTTTTTTTTTATAAGTATGAATAATTAAAATATTTTTTGAAAATATTTTTTTATTTATATTGCACCACATGTTGCTCAAGCGCGCGCCTGCACCTAGCGCCTTGCGCCTAGGCTCCAGGACCCCTTTGCACTTAAGTGCGCCTTACGCCTTTAATAACTATGCCTGCGATGGCTGCTTTTCTCTGCCCCTCTTCTGTCTCTCAAGTTTCAGTGCAATATATCTTTTTTTTTAACCTGTGAAACTCTGTAAATTATAGGACAGACAATAATTCCTCATCTCAAATCATGTGTTCCACATTGGAAAAATTTTCTGTATGGCATAGTTATTAAAGGCGCACCTGAGGCTCGAGGCCCCTTAGGCGCCAGCCTCTGCGCTTTGCAGCGCAAGAGGCAGGCGACATAACAGATGCGCGCGCCTTTGACGGCAGGCACGCGCTAACATTAATGTGCAGTTAGGTTTAAAATAAAAAAAAAAATGATAAGTGATCGAGTCTTTAAAAAGAAGAAACAGAAGTATACCAAGTACTCTTCTCCTTCTTCTTCTTCTTCTTCTTGCCGATCTGTTGCTGCTGGCCGAATCGCTTCTCCGTTGTTGCTACCGATTCATAGGTCTGCCGCCTATGAATTTCTGTATTTTGGTGTTATTATTATTTTTTTTCTGTATATATATATAACAATCATGGGCATATTTTTTTTCTTGTATATATATATATATATATATATATATATATATATATATATAATAATAATAAATATAAATAAAAAAATATTTTCAAAAATGTGACATTGTTCCCTACTGATATCTCCGCAAGTCTAAGAACAGAGATCATGATAACCATAAGACAACAAAAAGAAACAACTACACCTACAAAAGCAATTGGATTCTTCAAGAAGTATCCTCTCCTCATTTTATTTAATAAGTACATCGCTGGCAATTAATCGATAATCCTATGTTTCAGCATCTTCACAAACTTGTTACCAATCAATTATCCATTCATTACAAACAAAACCACCATGCCAAAACACAAATATAATTGCCTTTCAAATTTCATCGAGTCCTTTCAATCCTTAATATTGCAACCCAAAGACAAACTAGTGGCCAATAATTGTTGAAAGAACTCAGAATTTAACCCTCCATGTCCTTATTTGAATTGTAAATAAATAAAAGCTTACTCTTTTTCTCATGGGTAACAAGAAAAAGAAAATTCCAGTACTTTTTAACTCCTTCAAGTCCCAAATTGCAGAGGAAAAAGCATAATAAAGCAGAGTCCATCTTAAACTACTACCTCCCAATCTCACCAAAAAGGTGAAACCTGAACATTAAGAACAATAGCCATCAAAGAATAACCATTAAAGATTCAGTTATCATACTGAACTAAACTTTCAGATTGTTTAATATAAATTTATGATTGATACGAGTCCAGTTACAGTTCACTTATTCAAATCACAAGGGAGAGAAACCACCAAGATTATCAGAATAAATGTTTTCAAGAATTATAAAGAATGTTATTTTTGAATTGGACAACGAAAATTTATCTGCAAAGGGATTATATGAAGCTTGTAAAGAGCATGAAGCTTGGACTTTCCAAGTAAACTAAATAATGGGTGAAACCTAAGCATTAAGAACAATACCATCAAACATCTCCCTCTAGTTATGTTTGATGGTATGAATATCTAATTTACCTTCATATGAGTTTTTAAAATTTTAAAAAATTCTATTAAGCCTGTTTATTAGACATAATTGTAGTTATTATTAGAGGTGGAATTAGATTATAATTATAAAATTAGAGGCATTATTTATTTTTCTATATCTACTTATATGTGTATATATTTTGTCTACATTAATTAAAAAAAATAAAGATTTATGGATATATTATTAATTATAATACAATAGAAATAATTTTTTTATAATAGGGTTTGAAGATATAGAAATAAAATTATCCTAAAATTTGATTAATATAATAATAATGTCATTAAACTTCTTTTAATCTATTTAATTTTTATTAGTTTTAAATCATATGTCACATGTCTTAATAATTTGAAGAATGTATATTTATATATATAATACAGAAAAGGTTTTTAGCACTATTTTTCTTGAAATTGTGTAAATTCTATCCACCAAGTTTCATAAATTATCAATTGCCAATTCAGTATTCAAAAACCATCTACTTCATTGGTTGGAAGTTTAAATTAAAAATAAAGATTTAAATGCCTCTCACATAATTAAACAAGAAACAACTTGGTAATCCAAGTAGTTTGTTATCTTCAAATCCCCTCTATTTTATTTGCAAGAGAATAAATAATAGATAAATGAGAAAATATAAGTTGTTTACAAGTCATTAATATTATAATTATCCTTAAAATTATATAGTTAAATCTTAGTTGAATTTCAATTAATAGAAATATAACTAATTTATAAATTTTAAATTTTCTTATAAGCTATTTCTTTCCTTTCTAAGAATATTATATAAATTATATATTTAATATTAATTTTATCGATAAAATTCGAATATAATTTAACACTTTTAAAATAATCTTATAAGCTAATTTTATTCATGTTCTTGATCTCAATATATAGAAGCCAATTGTTTTCCTATTTCTTTCGATGATTGAACCTAATGAATCTTTTTTCCTAACCATTTAATTTAACTTTAGCTACTTATACACCTAATATTATATATCTCATGGAAATAATAGAAAAAAAGAAAGAAAATACTACAATCATTTGATAACCGATTATTGAAAATTTAAAATAGTCAACGTTCAGGTAGTGAAATGAAACAAGCTCTTGAAATTTCGTGGTCGGTTTTATTGGTCAAATATGACACGTGAAATATAATTAAATATATAATGACTTTGTCCTACTAATTTTTTTTTTATTAGAGATTATATATATATTGTAAAAATATACCAAATATATATACTTAAATATGCTACACATTAAACTATAGCATAATAAATATAAATAAACTTAGATTCTTTTTTTTTAATTAAAAAATATATCAATTAAAATAATTTAATAATAATTATAACTCAAATTCAATATAAATAAAAATGAAAATAATACCCTTGATACAAAATTATTTAAATAAATAAAATTATTAGATAAAATAGAAATATATATTTTCTACTCATAATATAAATATATATTCACTCTAATTATATATAATTTTATCTTAATATAAATATAATGATTTCATTTTTCTTTCTATAATATTTATAAATTGGGCTATAAAAATAGTTTGTCTAATGTATTTATATTTTCTCATAATGCATAAAAAGTAAAAAAAAAAAAAAAAAAAAAAAATCATATATAAGGAAAGATATTAATGTTGCATTAATAAATTAATTAAAACCCAGAAAAAGACATAAAAAGATAAAATTAATATATCACAAAATTACAAAACATGAGAACATCCTTCACCTTATCCATAAGTTTTTAGCCGCAAATTAATCATCAATCATCTTCAAAGTTCAAAACCCTTTCAACAGGAAATCGATCAACAGCAGAATACACATCATCACCACCATTAATTAAACTCTTAAATTCTATAATCTACTGTTTTCAGTTACATACATATTGCATAAACTCATAATCAGATTCAATCGCAGCCATTGTTTCAGGTGACAAAAGCACCTCCAGATCCACACTACCACCACCTTCCCGCCCTGGAAAGGCAGAGATCTTCCCATCAAATTTATTGCCCCCACCACTCCTAACAGCCAATGGTCGGCCCCAACCAAAATCATTATCATACATTGGAAATCTAGGAGAACTACCCATGGTCATTGATGCACCGTCAAAGTTCCCCAATGGGAAACACCGTGGATTCTCCTCCCAACTCTCTACAAAACGACGCACCGCTACGTCGTTATGAGCCATCACATTGTTTTTCAATTGCTCCGCACACCATCGCAGATCCCGAGACAATACGTCACCTGCTGTTGCGTAAGTCGGTATGCTTTGAATTGCATTCCCGAAATATAATGGATCCAATTTCGGATTCAATCGATGACGACAATTCACTGCCATTTTAAACGTTGTCGTTTTATTCGGACTCAATTTCCTTGCCCTTGTCACCGACCGCCACAGCAACGCACACAAAGATTGAAATGATGATATTTCTGTCACCACCGACGCAGCTGAATCAGTTTCTTGCGGTTTCGAAACCGCCGTGTTCTTGAACAAGCTTTCATTAATTGCTGTCATAATCTTTCCATTAGTTGGATTATGATAAGTATCATTACTTTGTTTACCCATTAATTCTGCAGCTGAATTATTATCAATCATCCATTTCTTGTTGTTTGCTCTCGCTTTAAGCTTCCAAATGGATTCTCTGCTAAAGCTAAAGATTCTCTCACTCAATGCTTCATTTTCATTAAAAGTAACTTTAGGCCCACCTTCAGGGACTTGAAGCACCGCCGGCGATATCAAGATTGAGTTTCTTGAAAAATCAGGCTGCCGAGAAATTTTCTTGATTCCTCTTGAAAGTTCAGCAAAAGTATTAAAGAAATTCCAGAAAGATGTTCCATCAGTGACCGAGTGATTCAAAGCACAGCCAATGAAAATTCCATCAGCTAACTCCGTCACCTGAACTGCCAATATTGGCTTATAATGTCCATCGTAACTAACTGTCCGGTCAAAAGCAAAGAAACTCTTGACACAATCTGGAACGTGAATGGGTGACAGAATATCTAGAATGGAGATATGGGTTGCGGTGGCGTGGAGGAAATCTACCCCGTCGTCGTTGCAAGTTATATAAACATAACCATTAGAATCAGTTTTTAAGCGGCCGGCGAGAGGTGGGAAGTGAGAAAGTGTTTGAGATAAAGAAACTTTAAGTAAGGAAAGAAGGGAATCGATAGAAATAGGTGGGCAAGTGAAAAGACCACCCTTTTGAATATAATGGCAAGAAAGCATAGGAAGATCAGAAACTGAAAGTTTAAGATCATCCATGGTGGATTTCTTGTCTGGAAAGACAGTACATTTTGAAACCAGAGTTAAAGATGGAGCAGAAGGCATTTTTCTTGCTATAGAGCTATGATTTTGCAATTTCTTTGTGTATATGTATGTCTCTCTGGCTCACTTTCTTTATATGGAAGGGATTTTTGCAAGTGAGGAGTGAGGCAGAAATAGGGAAGTGAAATGGGTATTTATAGGAGAACAGTGTGGGTTTGGGTTCATGAACTTGGCGGGGTGAATGGGGATTTCTTTCTTTCTGGCTACTGCCATTAAGTAATTGTTTAGTGAGGTCATTGGAGGGTTAATTATTATTATTATAACGTGTTTAATTACTAATTGGGATTTTATATCCTACATGTATTTCTCTCTCGCCAAAATAATGGTTGCCAACCTAGTGTTCACGTTACTTTTCTATTTCTGCAGGCTCCTCACCATTTATTCCTTATCATATTATAAATAATTCAACTATTTATTTTAATTTATTTCAAAAATTATACATATTCCAACACTCTTATATAAAAAAAATTTAAAAAAATAATGAAAGATAAATGATTAAAAATAAATAAAAAGAAAAATAGAGCGTCAATTCTCTCTCTTTATATTTAAATAAAAAGACAATGACTTTCTAAAATATTTTAAAAAATAAATAAAAAATTTAAGTGTTTTAAATGAGATTTTTTTAAATCTTATTTTCTATTTTGACTAAGAAACCAAAATAAAAAACCCTTTAAAAATACCCTAATGCTAACTGCTAATAATTCTGTTTACAGTTAATTATCAGGGATTAAACATTGGTAAAGGCGAAGAGATAAATATTAGTGCTTAAATAGAAATTTAAATTCATCTATATTTTCATTGTTTTTTTATACATGTTGATTTGGTTTAATTGTTTATTTTAACTGTTATTGTTTTACTATAGTTAATAACTAATTGTTAGTAACAATTAGTTAATAATTAATTATTATTTTTTTTTTATAAAATTATTATTAATTTTTGCTGTTAATAAGTTTAATATTTATTATACATAAATATTAATATTTATCTTTTATTTAAATAATATTTTTTAATATAATAATTTAATTTATTTATTTAAATAATAAATAAGAGATGTTTCAAAAAAAAAAACTTTTAATTAGAATTTTTGTATATAATAACTGTTTGACTATATAATAACTATCTACAAGTAAAAAGTTTTTACTAAAACGAAAAGTAATTATCTCATATAAAATATTATTATAAAATAATTATATTAGTTAAATATAAATAAATTAATATAAAAATGAGTTGGATGAGAAAAAAAATAAGATTTTGATTGATAGAGTTATATTTCGTTATAATTACTACCATTTATATTTATTTATTTTATTTTTAAATTTATTTATTTAATATTATCTAAATTTTTAATTATTAACGAATATATTTAAAATATTAATGAGAAAAATTATAACTAAAAAATAAATAAATTTAATGTAATTATTGAAAAAATAAAATCTAATAGTTGTATCAAAATTTTTTTACAAACAACCATCAAATTTATATCAAACCCAATCGCATATGATTAAACTAGTAATCTGCTATCCAATAAAATTATATGAATGAGACTACAGTAAGTAATTTTTTTAAAAATTTAAAGTAGCAAATCTAAAATTTAAGAAAAATTTAATGTATAAGACAAGTTGTATATTCAATATTGGGAAGAATTTTATGTGGAAATGATAAATAAAGAGCATGGGGGTAGATTTTTATGAATCTGATATGATTCTTGGTAAGAGAGAGAGAGAGATTTTATGGATAAATTTTATGATAAGGGGCATCTCCTTTTAAGATTTTCCTTCAGATCTCAAGAGTATCAACTTAGGTCTACCTTGAATCACACAATATATTCGAGATATGCATGCCTCAAAAGCGTCCAATTGCCATTACTTAAATAAGTTTTGCAGATTTGGTGTCTCTTCTTCTCTAATTCTCTGTCTTTTCTTCTTCTTCTTTTTTTTTCTTTTTTCTTTTTTCTTTTATAATAAAAATTAAATAAATAAATATGTGATACGTGGCATTCATGCAGTGGCATAACAATCCACCGTGGCAAAACATGCAAGATTGTCTTTGGCAAGTAAGCTATTTTTGTGGCATAAATCAAGAATATAAGAATTTTCAATTCATTTTAATACGTTGTGGCAAAACATGAAAATATTATTCAACACATCATCATGCATGAAGAATATTTTTCAACTCATTTTAATACTTTGATTATTAAAAATTATAAGAATTTTTCCCATGCGCTAGATTAAATTATAAATAATTTTTTATTATTTTTATAATCTTCTAATTCCATGTGAATGATTATTAATCACTAACAAAATTATATACAGATTTAAATGAGTCAGGATTATTCAGAAAAAAAAATCTCATCTCTATTTATTCATAATTAATTTTTTTATATTGTGTATTTTATTACTCCACTCATTTCATTTATATAAATACAACTGTTTTTACATAAAAATTAAGAAATAATAATTTTTTTTAACTGAATTTTTTTTTTTTAATTTGCTCTCAATATATTAATTACTGTTATTTTCATTTTATTATTTTGATTGTTCATGAAAATTATACTCAGATAAAGAAATTTATTTGATAATATCCAAGAGTATAAAAGAATAAGAAAAAATTAATAAGATAGATTTTAATTTATTTTTTGTAATGTAATTTAATTTAATGTAATATAAAAAATTATTTGCTCTCATATAAAAACTGTCATATAATTAATATATTTTACAATTTAAAAAAAGGTAAAATAAATTTTATAATTTAGACCAAATTTATTTTAAATAAATTTATTTATTTAGATGAAATATTTAAAATAAAAATTTTATTTATATAAATGAAACAGAACGGAGAACATAGCTAAAATTGGCCTTTAAATTATACTAACTTACTGCAAATAGGAAAATAAAATTAATAAAACACCTTGCAAGTAGAAATTTTTTTAATTATTATCTTTTTGACTTAAATAGCAAGCTGGTTAATAAATTACTATATGTTAAATTTTAAAATTAATTAATGTAGCGTAAACAGCAATCTTAATTAATTAAGTACTAGTATACATAAATCAAGAACATTTGATGAAAGGTAATTGCATGGCAAATCATTACATTACTAATTAAACTGTGTATGTTGGCTGTCATTCTTCTGATCCCAAGAAAGGTCGGCTTGTAGAATCTAAACTGTTTAGCTAATCCTGAACTGTCTTAATATACAGATTAAATTAAATTATTATATACTTAGTGACTACTAGAGATATTTTTATAATTATTTTATTTTGTTTATTTATTAAATATTAATTAGCTTATATGAGATTTCATGATTCTTGAAGGTCGGTTTAATTATAGGAATCTCCCTACAACCGCCATTTCTGATTTGTCGGCGTATGAGATTAAAAAAATACACACATGGTGTTGTTATGTTTTCATAAATTATCTGTCTGATTATATATTTTATAATTTTTTATAAATTATATTAATTAAAAATAATATTTTAAAAAATAAATAATACGATATATAAAAAAAATATGAAATAAAAAATAAAATATATAATTAAATAAATAATCTAAATTGATATATTCATCTCCTATGAATTAAATAAATAAATGCTAAAATAATTTTATTTTATTGTAAATTTCATTTAACTCAAATATAAATTTATCAAAATTAATAGTTACTGAATATAAGACAGTTTTATCAAAAATATATATATATATATATCAAAACAAATTTTGGTTATCAAAATTTTATGGATTGGATGATAATAATAATAATATATTTTTTTTAAGAGTATGATTTATATATTCTTAAAAGAAGTTATTTGTGATAGTGAGGGAAGTCTAATAAGACGCACTTAATTAAATTAATGTTATATGATTGTACATTTAATTGGTTTGAGTAATGTATGTGTCTTAGTTAATGGTTTGACTTAATTAATTGGGTTTATTATTGGAAAAATATTAGTAAATTAATATTGGGGAGGAGTGATACAATTGTCTAAGTACTAGGACCCAATTGGAAGTTATTGGTTGAAGTTGCCACGTGTATGACAGTTCAAGAACAACTATAAATGAAGCATCTTATCTTATTGGTTCAAATAAAATTTTCAAAAACAACAATTAATATTTTTATATTAGTGCTTATTGGCATGTTTAAGTAGAAGGACCCAACATTTGAAAAATAACTGAGTGAGTGTTGCAGTGAACCTAGCTAGCTATATATAAGTATGACAGTTCAATAACAACCATGAAAATACTCTAAATGGAGTTCATTTGGCCTTATTAATTTACATCATTTTTAGTTTGGGGTTAATTTAGTGCATAGGATTTTGAGTTTAGATCCATGCACACAAGATTGTTAATTTTTTATTTTTCTGTTTATTATAATTAAGTTTAATAGATAAATCTATTTTATAATTTTTATATAAAAAAATATATATATATATATTAATTATGTGATTTGCATGTTTTATTGTTAGGGACATTTTAAATATCTTTTTTAGCAAATAGAGATGGTAAATAATTGAGTTTGAAACGAATTTTATAAAATTTAAATTCAATCAATTTAAAAATAAAAGGGACTTTAGTTTATTTATTTTTTTATTTTTTAGTTTTCTTTAAAAAAATTTAACACTATTTTCCTATATGTATATATTCATTAATATATTTTTCTCACACACACACACACACATATATATATATATATATATATATATATATATATATATGTATAAACCGGTTGGATTCGAAGCTGATCATATTATTATCAAACTCGAATCATATTCAAATTAAACAGGCATATATTAATTGCCCTTTTCGATACATGACGAGACAAGTAAAATTATTATCTCTGTTAATAAAATAAAATATGTGTAATCTTCCTTTAGATTAATTGGGATGAAAAATATTAATATCATTATAGAGCGTTGATATAACGAGTTCACACTATTTTTATATTAATAATATTTAATTTTTATAAGATTCATCAGAATTAGAATTTAAAAAAAAATCGACTAAATTGATAACTGAAACTAAAATTAATCAGATTACTCCTAAACCAAAATCTCTAATTTTTTCAAAATGCTCATAGTCCAAGCAGACCGATCAGATAAAATCCTCACCATCAATCGCTACAAGAATCCAGTTTGTCTTAGTCGCTACTGTTCCACTTCTATCTCCATGGAATCCCATTTTCACATTCTTGAGTGCCTCTAAAAATTCAACCAAATTCTCAAGTCCAACAACATCTCTACTCAATGGACTAGCTATGTTGCCACTGCAACACCACTGTAGGAGGTAACGACAGATACATGAATTTTAAAAATGAGAGTATTATGAGAATGAAATAAATTTTAGAAAGGGGTACTATAATAATAATTGGGAAAGAAAATGGAAAAAAAATGGAAAAAAAATTAAGAAAATTAGGAAAGAATTAAGGATAATAAAAGAAAATGAAGGAAAATGAAAGAAAGTAAAAGAAAATGGAAAAAAAAATAAAAAAATAGAGACTAAAGAGTTAATTTTTCAAAATAGAAAAATTTTTTTTATTAATTTTTTTAAACCTCAAACACTACATGATAGTTTATTATAAAAATTTACAAAAATTAAGGAGGTAAATACCCTTTTTATAGGCCATGGTATCGGTGGCAACTTGCAGGCTTAAAATTTTGGCCTTCGTTTGGACAAGCACAACAGCCAGCGGTTGCTCAAGGCTTAACCAGATGAAGCTTACCAGCAATCTGATGCATTTAGACGAGCAAAATTGCGCCGTCATTTATTGGATCATGCGAGGCGGTAGCATGGTGACAGTGGCTATGTAGGTTAGCAAAGACATGGATACTATAAGAAATTGGGTTATTAGTAACAAACCAATTTTGTCATAATAAATATTAAGGGGGTTACAATTTGTTGTCTTAATTAGCATATTATGACGAAATATATTTCTGTCACAATATTATGATTCTTATTGTGACAATGAAAATTTGTCGTTTAAATTATCTTATTATGACAAAATATTTGTTGCATAAAAAAAATTATAATAAATGATATTTTGTCACAAATATTCTAAAATTGAAGAGCAAATAATATATTTTACAATGACAAAAGTCTATTGCATGACAAAATCTTTTTGTCAAAATATTAAAAATGATGAAAATATTTTATTACATTTGTAAAAGTGATAAATTTATATTTATTACAATTGTTCTAAAGACAATATATTTTGTCACATATTTTTTAGTGTGACAATATTTCTTGTTATAAACTTTATTGCTGAGGAAAATTATTTTATTAAAATTTTAATAGTATGACAAAATAATTTTTCACAAAATTTTAATAATAATAAAATTATTTTTTTATAGATGTAAAAGAGTAACAAAACATTTTGCCATTAACTCAACAGTGACAAAAAAAAATTCATAAATAATTATCAATTGTGACCATTATTTTTCTAAATTATAAAATTGCCATAAATAAATTGACCTTTTTTTAAAAATAAGTAAATTGACCTTTTTTTCTTTGAATGTAATGGAGCAGTTTTTTAAATGTATAAATTAAGTTTATGAAATTTAGTAGGTGTTTGATAAAATTTTTTGATGCAGCTATTAGCTTTTTAGTTTCTAACAGCTGCATCATACACTTTTGGTTACTAATAACTATTAGCTATTAGTAGTCAAAAAGTAAATATTTATAAAAATTTTAATTTGGAATTTTTGAAAAATTTCGTCTCTTTAAATTTTTAAAGTAAAAAAAAATAAATTGTTCTTTAAAAATAATATTTAAATAAAAAAATAAATATTAATATTTATCGTTTATAATTATTAAATATATTAACAACTAATAATAATTTTATCAAACACTTGAAATAATTAGCTATTAGGTAACAACTACTAATTATGAACTATCAAACATTAACTAGCAACTAATAACAACAACTAAATCAAATAAGACCTTAATTAATTTTTGATTTAATTTAAATTTTAATAAGTGGACTTTTCTCAATTTAATTGATAAATTTAAAAAGACATATATAAATATTTAAAATAAAGATTTTAAGTTTGACTTAAGATAAATTATTTTAGATTAAAATCTAGATCTATTAAGTATTTATTCCTTAATTAATTTAGAAAATTAAGATGCTATTTAAATTTAAATTTTTAATATTCTAATTTATGCTTTTTATTGAAATTTTATTATAAAATATTATAATTTATCAAAATCTTACATTTTTCATTTAATTTAAAGGAATTAACATGTTATAGGATAATTTAAACTTTCAAACTTTTATATTTTTCATTTAAATTTATGTAAAAATTAAAATAAAAATACTAATTTTAAACAATAAAAACTAAAGTGCTAATTTAAATAAATATATCCCCTTAAAAAATCTCAAAACTAACTTATTTAATATTTAAAATATGTTTTTATTTTGAAATTAATCAAGTTGATCCTTTTAATGGTATTTTTTTTATAGAGAGATCAGATTTATATGAAATAGGAAGCAAAAAATTTTCCATTTTTCTCAAATATCCTCTTAGATTGTGGACACCTTATAAAAAAATTATATCCAATGGCTTAAAGTTTATATGTGATTAACATTTTATTAACTACTTAAGGCCCTATTTGAAAGTTTCTTTTTGTAGTTGCCAATTATTCAATCTTCATACCAAAACTAAGGTGAAGAAAAACTACACTACTGTCATGGTTTCATCAAACTTTGTAATGCTAATGTTGTACACATTAATATAGTGAGGCAAACTTGTGTGCTAATTAGATTATCCTTGCCCTTAGCTAATTAGCCCTAGCTAGCCCCATAGCCACCATTTCACTACTTTCAAAACTATTTTCAATTGCTTGTGGCCATTGCCCCTGTTTATAAAATATAAAAATAAAATATAGTGTGAATTCGCCTCTTTTAAATAAAATATAATTATAAAATAATTATTTCATACTAATATAATTAAATTAATATAAAAAACATTAAATGAAAAAAATATAAAAATTTTAATAAAAATTATATTTTATTATAATTATTATCATTTTAAGAGATATAAAATTTTTAATTTTCATTCATTTAATTTATTTATTTAATTTTATTTAAAAATTTATTTCTTAATCATTATCTTAAGACAGTTTTTAGAAAAAATTATATTTTATTTAATAATATATAGTTTTATACATTTTATTACTTCTATTGTGGAAGTTAACTTCATCTCTTCAAGTGATAACTTTATCTCTTCAAGTGATAACTTTTATTTCTTTTATAAATCAATTGAGGGATCTTGTTAAATCTTATAATTTAGTATTATGTTTTATATTTAACACTATAATTTCATGACAAATTAGAAACTCCAAAGAAAGTTAATTTTCCTACTCATCCAATAACACTTTCCTGCAGCAATTCTTGATTTTGATGTCCAGATAATAAGAGTCACAGATGAATCAACGTGAAGGTAAGGGAGAACATATTCTTTTTAATTTTTTAGATAAAATTTAATAAAATTACTAAAATGGTTCTTCAATTTAAAAAAAAAAAATAACTCTTTAATCCTTAATAAATTACTATTTATTTTTATTTTCTTTCATTTTTTTTCTTTATTTTCTTTTTAATTTTTTTAATTTTCTTTTATTTTTCTTCATCTTTCACAATTTTTTCATTTTCTTTCCAATGATAATATAATAATTTTTAATTATTTCAAATTGAAATATATATATGATGTTTTTATTATTTTTTTATTTTTAAATAAATTTATTTTATTATCAAAATATTCATTTCTAAATTTATTACATTCATTTTTAGATGTGAAAGATAGCAATATGTGTACTACAAATATAATAAAGAATATTCATAAAAAATAAAATATCATTTTCCTTACACCATCTGTAACACTAATTAAAAGTATAGATACTGAAAGAGACTATAGATTCAAATAATTTCCTACTAAATAATGAAGATTCTTATCTTATTTAAACTTAGGCCACTCACTTTTGCTCTCACAAATTAAATTAACAATTAATCATAGCCAAATTAAAATTATTGAAAATTAATTACTTAGGATAAATAATTAAGACAATAATAATAAAAATAATAATAAAGTGACACTGAACCTTTTATTAAAAAACAAAAATTTTAGGCCCATTCATGGTACCTACTGTTTATGTCTTTTAAAAGTCAACTTTAATGTCAATAATTAATAATTTGCCTTTTCTAGAATGCATGAGCCATGACTATACAAGTCAAAGGTTTGACATATAATTATTATAATAATAAAAGTATATAAATGTTTTTAGCAGGGTTGAAGTGTTTGTTCGAGTTCTATAATCAATGCATGGGGTAAGTTTTGGCCATCTAATATAGTTCCTAGTGTACATATAATTAGTTTAATTTTTAATTGATCCTTTAAATTTAAATTTTTATAAATTATTTAATTATTTCTCATTTTATAAATATGAAAGGTATTTTTATAAAAAAAATATAATTAATTATTATTTTTTAATAAAAATTAATCCTTATTTTTTATTTTATTTTTTTTTTTAATTCTTAATAAAAAAATTTGATTCTGCCGTCTCTGATTAATGGATCAACCGGCCATTAATTTCTAATGATTTATTAGGTTCAAGCCACCAACTGAATCAATCCCTATAAGAATCAAACATCAGAGGAAAAAAAAAAAAAAAGAAACCCTTATCTCTAAAGCACTTTAGGGTATAGTTGCCCCTTTTTAATTTGTTCTCTAACAAGCAATGATTGTTGCTTGCCTACTTCGAAAATGACATTGATTTTGTCTTTGAAAAAGGGCATTTCAGGGTTATATATATATATATGAATCGAAAATTTTAAAGAGAGATATTATCAAAAATATTCTGATTAATTAATAAATTATTAATTTAATAAATAAATAATTAATTATTTAATTTCGTGCAATACAAAATAATCAAATATCAATACTTAATTATTCAACTATTAACTCAATAACATGTGTGCATGCTAATATGCATAGTAAGTATTTGAGGATCCAAAGTCCATCAAACACTTGAAAATATTATAATATATAATGTTTTTTTTCTTTTTTTATAAATTATCCGATATTCAGTTATTTTATTAAGCATCGATTACTCTAAATTTAAATCGAATAGAATAATATGAATGATAAAAATTTTCCTATCGAGTTTAACGCATTTATATAATACGCATAATTTTTAAATAATTGAATGTTTGATTTAAAGTTAAATAAATGATTATGATTTATAAATTAAATTTTTTAATAAATTTTTAAAAAAATATTTTTTAAATAAGTGATTATGAGAAACATCTCAGCCATAATATGTTTTAATTTGGCAAATGAATTGCCCGACACTCCTACCATATTGAACACACATTTCTAATAATTAATTTTTTTGCCATATTTATTTGATTTTTTTCTTGTCATGTCAATTTCATTGTGCGATTTTTGACCATATTATAAATTTCACATAGTACTAATTTTGTTTGTTTCTTGAAACACTCTAAACGTGCATAAAACGATTTGATGTTTATCCTCAAAATGGAATTATACTTTACTTCCCCTACTGTTGTGTACATGCAGACATTTTGTTTTAGACGCCAAATCACCAGTGCTGCACAAACTGCACGTTTAATCAAAGTGGAAGTGGTGATTAGATAGATATTTGTTACAACCCCATGCCAATAGTTTCAATATTGGGAATTTTATTTCCTTTTTTAATATATAAAATGTTGATTTTTTTTTTCTATTTGATATATAGAAAATTTTGAAACATCTAGAAATACTAGAATTTAAACTATTGATTTTTTTATTATAAAATAGAGACATTCTATCATAAAGAAAGAAATTTAAATGATAAATATGTGTCAAGTTTGTTTTATATGTCCAACTAAAAGAATAATAAAAAATATTACTATATTTATTGATTTGTATAAATTTTAATTAGAGCCTATAAAAATATAATGAAAATATTACTATATATATTAATTTGTATAAATTTTAATTAAAGCCTATAAAAATATAATGGTATAAAAAAAATGATGATATTACTTATTATAAATTTATGCTTTGATGAGATGAGTTCATATAAATTTATAAAAAAATTATTACTTGACACATAAGAGTGGATTCAGAATTTTCTATCACAAGGGACCAATTATTTCGAATTTGATCATGTTTTTTTATTAAATATGTGCATATTTATTACTGTAAACCTGAATCTTTTTCAAAATTAAAGATTAATACACTTTTTTTGAGCTTTTGAATTTTTTTAGACTAATTTTAATAATTTCTGAATTTTTAATTTTTTGAAACTAATTTTAATAGCTTCTAAATTTTCAATTCTTTTTAAAAAAAAATCAAGAATTCATATCTTTTTCATTTATAATTTTTTTTAAAAATAAAGAAACAAAAAGAAACAAAAATTCAAAATTTAAATTATTGCCTACTTAACAACTGATAAAGAAAAATTAAAAATACTAAATAAATTTCGAGTTATAGATTGCTCCCAAATAATTTAGATACAATAACTCGCACGATAAAAAATATAAAGTAAAAAAACTTACAAAAAATAGTACGGTTAAAGAAAATAAACAATTTATTTAATTAATTAATTTCATGATAGATTTATTAATACATTTATTTTTATTTTTTGAAATTTCATATAATAACAAATTATATATAAACAAGAAGATAAATTAAATAAGAATTATAAATCTAAAGATAAATTATTTAATTATGTAGAGACACAATAATTTTTTATTGTAGAGAGATGAAAAAATGAATAGAGACATAATATATATATATATATATATTTTCTACTGGAGAAAGATAAAAATATGAGAGACACATTATTATTTGGACATTTCTATCTTAAGGGCAAAACTATTTTTATTAGATTTGCAAGCATTTTTTTTGAGATTTTTTAGGTTTATATATCTTATCTCATATTTATTATTATGTCATTAATTTTTATAGACTTAAAATTATAAATTTAATAAATTGGTGTAATTATATTAGTCCAATTATATCATATATATTTTACATGTTTGTTATTATATTAGTCCAAGCCAAATTACTCAATTATATATATATATATATATATATATATATATATATATATATATATATATATATATATATATATATATATATAATTTTTG
>CANXYC010596165.1:0-50836 GCA_948193065.1 Aleurites moluccanus | reverse complement strand
GCAGTGTTTAACTCGAAAAAATTGCCATGTAGGCGGTCCGTTAAAGAATTTGACGGATTTGTAACAGAAGCACTTTAAAGTGCGCGGGGTATTAAGTTCGAGTATTTTTAAGTTACAAATTGAAGTTGGAGTACCATGAGTGAAATTAACTCCAACACATGCATTTTAAATTTAACCAAAAACAAAAAAGAAAAAGAAAAAAAAGAAAAAAGAAAAAACCCAGATAAATACATGCATTTCAAATTCAACCAAAACTCACATCGTCGATCGAGACTCAAGATTTCAACTTATATCTCCATTTTCGCCTTCGTCGCTCTTCCGGTCCATGGCCACATGCCATACCATCACTATCGATCGTTATTGGCGATCATCGTTGCACCATCCGCAAGGCCGATCTCATCCAATATCCAACCCACAACAAGATTATTGCAACTGTTGAACATAGTGGATCCACTCTAGTTACTACGACTATCGTGACTCCACCTTTTATCTGCGACTCTTGAGGGTTCAAAGAAAAGAATCAAGCCGGTGAGCCAATCAAGAATTTTTCTAAAGACTGAGCGATGGGAGATGCGTCACCGAAAGCGCTTAGCAAAAAACAGATCAACAACCAATAGTTTCTCCTTGAATCCACCGAATTTAAGCAACCACCGCAACATCCCAGACTTTTCCAGGTCTAAAAATGTGGAAACCACCGTACTGAGAATTCTTCCAGCTTGGATCGAAGCCACTAAGTCCTTGGGCAAACTCTCCAGAGAACGGAAGGGATGAAAAGACGGAAAAGGTTATTGTTCTGGTGGCAAAGGGAGAGAAGGGATGGGAGGATGAGGAGGAGGTGGAGATGGAGGTGAGGTAATGAGAAGGAGAAAAGGTGGAGACAAAGTTTGGGAGAGAGCCGGCAAGAGAGGTTGCAATTGGAGGAGCGACCATCAACGTTGACGGTGTGACGATCATCACCTTCGAAATTGGTTATCTTGGTTCGATTTAATTGAAACCCAGTTGGGCTTGACAATGATTTTGAAAATTATTAATTTGGTGTTTTGGTTTTTAATTGGATTGGGTGTCTTTGGTTTATGGGGTAGAGAGAGGGACAGGGATAGAGATGGGATGAACAGGGTAAGAGGAGAAGAATGAGAAATGAGGGAGCACTTTCAGCCATGCCATACATGTCAGCATGCAAAATGGGGGGCTCACAGATAGCAAAGAATGAGAAATGATGAAGTCGTTTACGGGTGGGGTGTATTTTCAAGTTTCGCAAACACTGAGGGTATATTTGCTTTTTCGAGGACAAAATATGTGATATTTTCATTATAATTCAGAGTATATTTATACAATTTTTTTTATTAAATAAAAATTTGAAATATTCTAATTAAATTAATATATACCATCAAAACTTTAAACAAGTTTTAAACATCTCTAGTTATATAACGTTAAAATTTTGAATTATTTAATAATATTTATTTTAAAAAATTTGATTGAATTAAAATTTTTAACTAAATATTCTTATTTAAATACATTATCAATTATATTATAATTTTACTAAAAATCAAACTTTTATGGAAAAAGAAAGAGAAATGATTTTACCATTAATAAAAATAAAAATATTTTAAAATTATCCAATATCCATTCCCTCCTTTTTAAAACACAGATGCAAGCAGCTATCCTATTTCGCGCCTCATCTGATTATGGCCTTTCTGGAATAAATAAGAAAAAAATAAATATAAAAAAGCCTCTCTTTACTCCAGGGAAAATCCACAGATCCAGCGCTCGATTCAGCTTCTGGTGTGTGGGGTTCAAAATTTTTGCCAAGATTGAGAAGGATTTTGATTTTCAGTTATCTCTCAGGTAAAAACCTTACTTCAAAATCCTAATTTCTTGATTCTTCGGTTCCCTTCTTCTCTCTTTTCCTTGTTTGGTTGCCTAGAAACCTCAGGAAATTGAAAGAAAACAATTACACCATTTACTCTCTCTCTCTTCCTTATGTTTTTATTTCGCAAGCAAAAGTGATAGATTAACTCAATTTAAGTATATTTGTTTTTTTCTTTTTTCAGTTTCCATTTCTCGGTAATCAGAAAAGAAACTTATTAACTTATTAATTGCTCCTAATTTGTCATTTAGTGGTTTATTTTCTAGGTTATTTTTGTAATTAAAGAAATAAATTGGTGGTTGGCAAAATAGATCATGATTGAGATGAACTGTTATTATTTCTTGTAGTAATTCTTTTTTTCTTTCTTAATCTTTCAATTTCGATTATGATTTTTTGGGCAATAGATTGACTCTTTATGATGATGTCTTTTTATAATGCTGGAGATACTGTCACTTCTAGTTAAAATCTTAGAGATTGAGTCTTCTCCTCCAGCGATCATATATAATTTATTAGAAAGCTATTAAAAGTTCTCTGTGGCTATAAATACTTCATTGGAGGGTGATATGGTGATCAGGTTTTTCTGCTCTAATAATTAGAAACGATTTTGTGCAGGTTAATTGTGGTGGTGCACTTGTTGGAAGAAAGAGTTACCTGTTTGAAGTATGGAAAGTGAGGATATGATTAGTGTCCCTGCTTCTAGCAATTCTGGAGATAGCAGTGAAAACAATGAACTTCCTAAGTTTGAATTTGGGCCTGGGGAAACTGATTCTCGGCCTCGGAATTATGAGGCTGAAGAAGGAAAAAGAGATGAGGATAATTTGAGGGTCAATTATGTTGATATTGGAACGGAAAATGGAATAAGAAGTCCTGAGCATTCGGGGCTCCATGAAGATGATATTGGAACAGAAATAGAAATAAGAGCTCCTGGGACTTTGAGTCTCAATAAGGATGATATTGGAACTGAAGAACATGCAACAGGATCAGAGCATATGGGAGTCAATATAAATGATGTTGTAATAAAAGAAGAGAGTACAACAGGATTGGAGAATATGGGAGTCAATGCCGATGATGCTATAAAAAGCAAAGGCAAAATAGATATGGAGAATTTGGTGCTTAGTCGAGATGATAATAGCAATGAGGAGGGCCAGTTTCCAGACGAAACGGAGGTTAACATGGATTTGGTTGATTCACCTGTCATGCAGGTGAATATTGAAGTGGCTGACACTGTTATAGTTTCTGAGAACTTGAGTAGCTTTGGCTTTAGAGTGAATACTCAAAAAGATTACCATGATACCCAAAATGAGAGTCTTAGCTTGATGAATGGTGGTTGTATCCTCCTTTAACATCTATTTTTTTTTTTTTAAATATAATAAGCCTATTTCTTGCATATTTTCCAGCTCAACATAATCTGGGCTTGTTAATTATAGAAATATGCTTTGCATCCTTGGTAGTAAGCTGCAAATTGCTTTTGTAAATAATCACCAATTTAAATCCTTAAAGATCAATGTCTATCTGCATTTATGTTTTTGATGTATTTTTGTTCTTTCCATAATTCAATATAAAAGCTGTATCAGGTGTCAAGAGAGCAAGGATTACATATGATGGGCAACAACCTTCAGTGCATATTACATATAACTCATTAACAAGGTCAGGGTGGAAGTACTTATTATAACTAGACAAATCCAAGAATTTAGAACTGTATGTTTTGGTTTCTAAACAAAAGTGCTTAGCACTATTATTATTGTGGGCTTAATGGGAGAAATATTTTCTACTTGAGTTAGCTTGGATTTCATGTGTTTAATTCTTTGGAGTACAGAGCTAGCAAACGGAAGTTGGAGGAACTGTTACAACAGTGGTCGGAGTGGCATGCACAACATGGTTCATCATCTCAAGTAATTCTGTTTGGTTTTCTAGCTTTTCTTCTGCAAGAAAAATTCTCTATTGCTTGAAATGCCCCCCTCTTAACCATGAGGCCGATTAAACTGAAGTGTCATGGAAGCGCCAAATGTCTTTACCTTTTGATTTTGGAGTTTTTACCTTAACTTGTCGGAACAAATAGGCATAGCAATAGCATAGACCTGTCCTGATCCACCACATAATAGGCTGTAGGCAGCTCGTTTTATTCCTAATTGCAACCAACAACTTCCCTCTACTCTTAGAGATGTGCTTGCTCATTGGTCTGAGATGAGCGTTTCTGATGCAAGGTAGTTATGCTCCAACCCTGAACTGCTTCTGTTATTGCTGCTGAGCTGGCTATTGGGCTTGCTTCTGTTGGACATAGTAGTAAATTGTTGATTGAACTCCAAAATGGCATTTTTATAGTCTAGAGATGAGCATTCAGTTAACTAAACTGAATTGCCAGATCAACCAAAATTCAAATAATAACCAAATGAAACTGAAAATATATTACACTGCATTGTAAATGTCATCCATCACTCTGTCCAAACTACCCTAGCTATTATTCCACCATTCTGCTATGGTTCATGGCAGCAACTAATTCTTCCCAAGAAGAAACAGTGTCCAAATTTGCTGAACTGATCAACATAGTCATTTATTGTCTGTTGTCAGCAAGGTAGAATACCTTGACTAATACCTAGTATAAGAAGGTGCTGGGTGCCCCTTTTGCCCCCACTGAGCTTTGTTTCAAAAGACTGGGGTGGTTAGTGTGGTGTGCATTTGTACGTACGGGAAGTTTATAGAGTGCAGTGGCGGATTTACCATGGGTCCTTTGGTATATATGAAAAGATGTTAATTTTTCCTTCATTAAAATTATTAGTTTTACCCTCACTAAGTGTGTTAATTGTCTTATGATCCATTTAATTTTTAAATTCTTTATTTATTATATTTACTTTAAGTTAAAATATAAAATATTATTTTGATTTGGTTAGATCATTAAAGAAATTAGAAAAAGGAAATAGAATTAACAACTAGATTTAGTACATTTATTTATTTTAAAGTATAAATTTTTTAACTATGCATATTATATATTCTTGTCTAAATTTTTGAATATTAGTAATGTTTCTATACATATATATTTATTTGTACAATATGTGTGTGTGTGTGTGTGTATTGTATTTTGATTAGATATATGTGCAGACAGGTGCATGCATATTGCCCCCACTGATTAAATTTTCTAGATCCGCCGTTGATAGAGGGCATTCATAGATTACACTTAATTGAAACCACCTTAATCTTTTATTGCAAAGAGAATATGTGCAGATGTTGAATACAGTGCAAACAATCTATTGCAATTTACTTGTTTTCCAAGTCTGTAATTTTGAACAACTGATTTGAATCATGCATTTCAATTTTCAGGACTTGAATGAAGTGCTAGAATCGGGTGAAGACACATACTTCCCTGCTCTCTGTGTTGGCGTGGAGAAATCCCCTGCAGTTGTAATTTTCTTCACATACATCTTGTCTTTCCTGCTTCCAGTCAGTAGACTGAATTTTGATTTGGCTTTTTGTTCTTGGAGTTATTGACTTTTCAGTTTGTTTTTACTGTTTACCTTGTCAATATTTTCCCTGTTATCTAAACCTTGATAGTTGATTGATTATGCCTTTCATCAATTAAAATCACTGATTTTGGAGGGACTCTCTCAATTCTGCTGGCTTGAAAATATCTATCAAAAAACAAAAGGGTTAATGATTTTAAAAAATTCAAAACCTTGATCCAAATATCGTGTATGGCTTTTTTTTTTAAAAAATTTTCTTACATGTATTATGTATAGCAATTTTAGAGGTGTGTGCAGTGTGCCAAAGCACCCTATATGCTAAAGTGGACTGTATTTTATGCATAAAATATGAAAATGCTTGTTGTTGTGATAATTTGAATTGTTATAATAGATAATAATCATTAAATATGTCAAGATGCCATAAGAAGGAAACTATAGATTATTTTTCAATTTTTCTTTCTTTTACTATTGTATGTTGCTCATTTTTTTTTTCTTTTTTTCTTTTGTAATTTATGATATATGTATAGTTCTTATCAGCACGCACCTCCTCTGGGCTAGTCATGATTGACACCAGAGTAAGGGTGTATATAACTGATATGAAAAAAAAAAAAAAATTGGTCATAATTGATTCTTACACCAAAGTTTTGGACTTTTTAGTATCATTAGTTGAAAACAAAATAATTTTAACTGTAGAACGAGGATTCTCACAATTTTATGGAATCCAAATCTTCAACATCTGTCATTTGGTTACTGCAAGATGTTTAAGCTCGTAGTTTTCAGTTGACTTCTGTTGTCTTTTGTTGAAGATTTGTTTAGAAGAATTTTCTGTTAGAGATGATGTCAATATGTCTGAACATGAGAATTTTAATTGTTCCAACTGTTTGTTTTATTCTGGTATGAAACAAGTATACACTGATGATTATGATCATATAAGACCATGAATTAGATGATTCTCACAGTTTGAGTTCAAGGATGACTAACTGGTCATGTAGCACCTTTTTTTAGAATCCCAAACTCTTCAAAGATATCATTGAGTCCTTATGTTTACCTTATGGTTGTTTGTACACAATGCGTATTATACTCAACTCAACTCAGTCTGAATCCCAAAATTAATTGGGGTCAGCTATGTGGATTTTTTGCTTCCACTTTAAACGATTTTGGCTTATGTCTTTTTATAGTTGTAATGCCTTTAGATCACATATCATTTTAATTATTTTATATTTTATTTTATTGTTTTAATGTTATGCATTATTTTATATATATTTCTATAACAGTCTTGTCCAACCATTCAGTGCTTGTAACTTCATTGGCACTCCAGAGTTCAGATTTTTCATTACCTTCGAGTTATTCATTTTAAGTTGGAACTTAGAAGTTGTTTCTTTTCATGTTCCCAATTTTATCTAATTTATTATTGTATGGCTGTTTCCTTCTTTTTTCAATGGGAGTGAGGTCCTCCTTTACCCTTCAGTTGAAAAGAAAAAAGCTCTTCTACTTGAAACATTGAGGTGGACCCTATCCCACCCCTTAAAAGCAGATGCTTTTTGGCCTGTCCATATTCTTTTTATGGTGATAACCATATGTTATTCAGCTAGTTAGTATATCCATGCAAAATTTATTTCATTTCATTTTCCATCACCAAAGTTAAAAGTTGAGGTTCTTTTGAGTCTTCTATTTTTTATTGTCTATTTCATCCTTGAGCGTTATTTTATGTGCAGTCTTTCTGGATAGAAAACCAATCAAAGAAACATCAGAGTAATGGGTATATTCCTCCTGATGGTGACTCTGTGCCTCTTTATGATCGTGGATTTGCATTAGGTTTGTCTTCAACAGATGGTCCAAGTAATGCTGAAGGGTAAATTGCTTTGTCTTTGTTAATATCACTGATGGATACAATGTTTTAGGATCTAGCTTCTCATGTTTGAGTGTCATATGTGCCTAAGTTACTTGGAAATATAACAGTATGTATGAGCTCTTCTTTTATTATTTTCTTCATCAATTCAGAGCTCAGTTAGTTCAAAACATGTAAGTTTTGTCATGTAAACTGAGCATGGTAAGGAGATTAACATTCACATAATGATTATATAGTCATCACATGGCATTTGGGTGACAATATTATTGAATCCACTAATCCAGAGTGCCTATTTCCTCACAAGGCAAACATATCTATAAAGATGCATGCATGTTTATCAGCAACAAACTGGATAACTTTGTTTAGTATTTGGAGATAACTGGGAACTTTTTTGTAGATCATTTTGCCTTCCTAGACTAGTCTGACGTAAATTGTACACTGCAAATGTGATTTGGTGGAACCCTCTTTGGTCTCGTGTATTTTTTTTTTCTTTTATTGTGTTTGACAAAAATTAAAAAAGCAATATTATGCATTTAAATAATAGTCCATACCCCTATATATAATGGGCAGCTTTTTCTTTGAAGTGAAGGTCATTATAGGACCTTTATCAATAGAATGGAGAATGATATATCTTTTTTTCTGCCAAAGATTCTTATGGCGAATACAATCCTTCCAGCCTCTATTTTGGTTTTTCTTCCACTTGAATCATTCAATCTTACCACTTAAATCTTACATTTTCTTTTGGTAATAAGGTTAGATCATCGTCTACTTTTTTTTGTGCTGGTTGCTTAAGTTGATTGTTAGTAATACATAAATCATTGAGGCTGCCTTTATTTGATCTATTTATGCCCATTAATTGCATTTCTTAATGTTAATTAACTTGGTTGAGGTCTATTAGTTTAGCTCATACTGCTAGTTTTATCAGAAAATTTACATAGCAGTTGGCTGTTACTATTACTTTATGGCTGTGAGAGCCCTGTTTCTGTTACAGGTGACTGTGACCATGATCATGGTTGTGACTTGATTTAAATAATGATGTATATGTTAAAATGATGAATGTGATAATCAACAACTTGGCAGCTTTAAATTGTTGAATGTATGAACTTGAGGAGTATAGCCTATTAAACATAGGGATAGGAGAGAGATCATTAGAAACTGTAGTCTGTCAAATATTCCAATTTATTAAGTATTAATTCCTTTGCTTCATTTCTATCCCTTCACTAGACCACAAGTAGTGCATACCGCTTCATGTGATAATTATTGATGAATTATTTTGCACCTTCAATGAATCTATTTTGTTGGTGAAAACACAAACATGGACATAGTGTTTCATTAATTATGGTTCTGTTCTTTTTCAGTTTACTGATATTTGCAGGTTCACATTTATATTCAATATTCTGCTTTCAGTATTTGTTATGTTGGAGTGTCTTGCATTTTTTATATCTTTCTTCTGTTTTCATAGAGGCCTGGAAATAGTACATGAGGCTGCTCGTTGTTTCAACTGTGGTTCTTACAACCATTCTCTGAAGGAGTGCCCTAAGCCTCGCAACAATGCTGCTGTTAATAATGCTTGGAAACAGCATAAAACAAAACGGAATCAGAATACTGGCTCTCGCAATGCAACTCGATATTATCAGAATTCTTCTGGTGGAAAATATGAGGGATTAAAGCCAGGTGTTCTAGATGCTGAAACAAGGCGAGTTTTGGGTCTTAGGGTAAGAGTTTGCACCATCAAATCAAACAAATGTCTGAACGATGTGCCTTTTGGGTTTTGATGGTATCATTTGGTGACAACAACTGAAATTCTTTCATTTGCTTGTATGTTCAGTTTTTCTAAACATGTAACACCCCTTGCTGTCAAAACAAATATGTGAACATTGTTTTTGTCTATGGTTGCTATTAATCTTAGTTTGGGGTTGTAGGATGGCAAGCAGCAAAATTCCATTTTTACAGAGTTATGGTAGTTCTTCCACTAGTTAGATGCACAAGAGGTGGACGCTGCCTAAATTTTGCTAGAGAAATCTGATGTTTGATTTGCTCTTTTGAGTTAAATCAAACACCACTTGCTTGTGATAAAATTTTATTAGCAGGCTGCATTGATCTTAAAATGTTAAGCAACTTAAGATGCTTTAATTTGTTCTCAATGTAGATCTTCATGTTGAAATTGCACTACATTGTTCTTGTTGTTTGCAGGAATTTGATCCACCTCCTTGGCTTAACAGAATGCGAGAACTGGGATACCCTCCAGGATATCTAGGTAACTGAATCTATTTAACTTGATTATCTAATTTCCTGGTATTCTCAGCATTTTAGACACAATAGTCACAAGGTTGATGATGTTTGAAATAAAGGAAATCTAAACCATGTGTGATACTGGCTAGGATTCCTGGAAAGATTGTTCTGCTAGTTATAAATGATGCTTGATTCTATGCACTAAATTCTAAGCAGCTGGGTTCAATGATGTGTCCCTTTCTTTCCTTGTTGAGTATATTCCTGGAGATTGGTGAGAGTATTCTGCTAATTCTAAATGACAGCTTCATGCTTTGTGCTGAATGTTCAGTGTGACTGGGTTCCAATTTCCCTGTCATCCTTTCTTGAGTCTATTTCTAGTCTAGAAAGAGAGTTGGAAGAGCCTGGTGAACATTTATTCTGGAAAGGTACTAGGAAGACTAGCCCTTTGCAATTAGTATAATGGTTTCCATGACGCCTGTTCTATGCTATCCTCCCTCGTACATACATGATCACATGGTTAGGAAAAAGGAAGAAAAAAATAACCAAGGAAATATTGGCCGTCTGTCACGTTAGATTGTGGTTTGATTTGTACTTTTGGATCTCCCAATTTTGCCAGCATTAGGTAGCAATTAAGTTTTGTTTATTTCATGATAACGCCTTTTACGTTCATGTTTCAGATCCAGATGATGAGGATCAACCGTCGGGGATCACAATATTTGCTGATGAGGATGTTCAGGAAGAACAGGAAGATGGGGAAATAGTTGAAACAGACAACCCAGATCCACCACCGAGGAAAAAGGCTGTTGAATTTCCAGGAATAAACGCACCGGTACCTGAAAATGCTGATGAAAGACTTTGGGCAGCTGGGCCTTCGATTCATGATACATTTAGGAACAGGTCACACCGAAGATCAAACCATTCTTCAGAAACTATCAGCAGATGGCATCCCCAAGAACAAAGAGGGTCTAGGGATTCCATAGACGAAGGGCCTCCTGGTGTTGACCCAGTGTTCAGTCCATCAAGTTGTCCTCCAAGATATGGTGGTAATCATGATTTGGATAGCCCTAGAGATCCAACACCAAGGTCCCATTCCGAAAGAGGGAGGAGGAGCCCTTTGGTATATGAAGATATTGCAAGTCTTAGATCATCAACATACTCGTCCTCAAAAAAGCGTGCCTTACCTCGTGATAGATTAGAGGATGAGACCGAAGAGAGGTGGAATGACTATGGGATGGACTATTCGCATCGAAGTAATGATGAGTACGACCGCCACTGCCATCGTAATTGGAGGTGAATGACATTATTCACTGTTGTAACAATATGGAATAGATGTTATTTTTAACTGGTAAAAAATGTTGAAGAACAGCAAGATGGGGAAATCTTTTTTTTTTTTTTTTTTTGTCTCGACAGAAAATACTCATTTCTCTCTCCAAGGAACAACTAGGGGAAAAGGGCCAAAAGGCTGTTGTACAAAGAATTAGAAGGGATTTTGCTAATTTAGATGGTTTTATAATGATGCATTTGGAGGGGTTTCTCCTTTTCTTGTAGGATCTACCAGGAAATAATTGTTGACAGATTTGCTACTTTTATCGATGCATATTATAATTTAATCCACTTTATTCAGATTGTGAAGGAATTTAATTTAGCGGTAAAATAACTTTCAGTTGAGACTTTGATTTAGCAGTAAAATGACTCTGATTTAGCGGTAAAATGTTTTATCCATGCATATTATATGCTAAATTTTATTTTTGGAGACTAAAATTTATTAATGGATTATCAAATCAAACATTTTTTTTAAGTGATTTTGACTGATTAATAAGTTTTGACTCTTTAAATTGAGAATTTAAATACTCAAAAAATTTATATTATCAGATTATCATATTTAATGACTGTTATTTTTTTTTATAAGGATTAAAAAGAATTTTATTTTTATGCATGGGTGTTGAATACACTTTGGATAAAAAATAACTTCAAATCATTAACAACTTGATCTGAATATTATAATTTGCTCAATTTCTTTACAATTTAATTTTATAACTATAAAAATAAAAAATTAATGATATTATTCACCTACTTTATTAATTGAATTACTTTCAATTCAATATTGATTTGATTTTAGTTGGACTTTTCGACTTGTGACCTATATTCTCACTAATTTTAGGATTGAGTTGGATATGAAAACTACTCTGATTTAAATGACATTAAATAATATGATTTAACACTTAAAATTGGATTTTTAGTTTTTTATTACTTTAAATTATTTAGTAATATAAAAATACTTAAAATGATAAGTTAATTAATTTAAAATTTTAGTAATTAAATTTTATAATATTTTATAATTTTAAAATTATCTTACTTAAATTATTCAACATTAAAATTCAATATCCTTGAAAAAATAAATAATATTTAATATTTAATTTTTTAAAATTCATTTTCAATTTTATTAAATATCATCTAAAATATAATAATGCGAATATATAATAATTCAAAAAAAATTAAATAGATGAAAAATAAAGTTTTTAACTTTAAGGTAATAATGATTGTAATTAAATATATCCTATTAAAATTTTAATTTTTTCATTTAATTTATTTATAAATTAATTTAATTATTTTTATATAAAATAATTAGTTTTTAATTAAAAATTCTCTAAACTTTTCTTTAAAAAATAATTTCTTTAACTGCGGACCATTGGATAGGGAAAACTATTTAGATTTTTTTTTTCTTTGATAAATTTAATTTTGATCTGTTAGCATAAAAAACAGTATATATATTATGGATCAGTGTAAATATTAAGTGTTGATAAGTATTTTCTTAATATATATACTCATTTTATTGGAATAGATGTGGCACTGAGTGGGTCCATATATTATTATTATATAAGGATAGTAAGTAAGGATACACACTCTCTTGGTTTCTGTTAGCCATCCATTCGATTTGATTAATTTAAAAATTATTAAATTAAATTAATATTTATAATTTAAATTTTTTTTAAATTAAATCAAATAATTATTAAAATTAAATTATTAATTTTAATTTTAATTTTATTTAAGTATTTTTTATTTGTTAGTTTTAAATTAATTTTTTTATAAATTATTATTATTTTATTATAAATTTAAAAAAATATTAATAAAATATAAATAATAAAAAAATTTTAAAAATAATTTAATATTATACAATTTAAAATTATCTATTTTATTAATTAACACACTCAAAATTTATATATTTTTTATAAAAATTAGATTATTTTTTATTTATTTTTAATTAATTTTTATCGATAGTATTTTTTAAAATTTTAAATTAATATTATATTAAAAAATATAATTTATATAAAATTAAATTAAATATATTTAATTATAATAATATATATATAATTTTAATTTAATTTAAATTAAAAATATTATAATCATAAATCTAACTGAATTTTTAATTTATTTTATATTATTTTAAATTAAATCAAATCATATGCTATAAAATTATCTATTCGATTTAATGAATTTGATGACCCAACCGCTGTCGTCTCATGGAGAAATTAGAAAAGAAACGCAAAATAATAATAAAATAAATCGTGTGTGGCCCACTACAGTGTACAGACAGATTGCGAAACACGAGGTCAGACAATTTTATATTATATATATATATATATATATCCAAAAAATCAAAAAGCGTCAAAGCGACGAGAAAAATTCTCTCTCAGGCCTCACACCACAGGTCTCTTTCCTTAAACCCCTTTTTCTACTTCTACTATTTCTCTCTCTCTCTTCTTTGATTTAGGTTTTTTTTTTTTTATATAAAATTTAATTGGTTGTTGATTTTGTCTGCAATTACTGTTCCTTATCCATCCTCTATCTCTCCCTCTTTCTATACCTCAAAACGAAGGTCGGGTCTCGTTTATGAACGAACAGCATTGTAATTATTATACGATCTTTTATCAATTTGAATTTTAGTTTTGTTCTGTGAATTCAATTCTGCTTTTCTTTTTCTTTCTGTTATCGTTCTCGTTGAGTTGCTAGGGCTTTTGATTTTGTTAAGTGAAACGGTGTCGTTATTTGTGTTCGCTACGCCCTAGTACACACGTGCGTTTCTTTTCGAGCGCTTTTAGGAAAAAATAATAAAATAATTAATTGTACGGACTTGTGCTTTGGGGTTAGGTAGAGATAAGTTTTGGCGGGGTTGATGATGGTTGTTGTTGTTGTGTTGGGAATTTCTGGTGAATTCAATTGCTTTTTAGGGTTTGTGATAATTTAATTTTGTTGGTTTTTGGTTCTAGTGATGATAATGAAGGAAATTTTGCGGTAGGAATTGGTTCCAATTAAATTTTCACTTCATTTTTTTTTTTCAAATTTTTGTTTGGTCTTAAATTTGGGTAAAATATATGTGTTAATTAGCTTCTGAGTGAAAATTCTGGTAATTAATGGTATTTTTTTTAGATATATCTTTCATTATGTTCTCTTTGGCAGAGCTATAATTATCGTTAATTTGTGTTAGTTAGCAACATTGTGTTTGACATTCGTGCTGGGTTTATTTATATACAAGATACATTAGAGTTGAGCTTACACAAACTAGTGTTCTTTATTTCTTATATGTTTTGTTTGCTATTCAATTTCTAATAGTTGTTTAGTTCTTGCAGTATGAATTTACCTTCATAACTTACCAAGATGCTTGCAAAAGGACACATGTCAGAGAAGGTCTTCGGCCAGATACCAAGCCATCCTTTCTCAAAAGTTGCGAGTCTGTCTCAGTTGGGAGGGAATGCTTCTCATCAAGGCCCCATAAATGGCCAGAGTGACTGGCATAAATATCCCATAATCAATTGCCTTCGAGATTTGGTTAGAAAGAGAATGTAAGTTTTAGGAGTTCTCCTCTAAATCTGTTAAATATTTTCTCTCAACATCAACTCCGAGGAGCATGAGAGAGTATTTTAAAGAATTTATATTATAATCTTGATCCTTCATATTTTTAAAATTTTCTTTTCTTGTGACTGTTCTCATGCTTATGCAGTGCTGAAACTTGTGAATTGGAAGCAAATTATCAATGGCAAGAGCAAGCATCTAATCTTGTAAATGTCTTAGAAAACCAAGTGTTTATGGAAGCTGCTTCAGAGGTATGTTATTCTGATAATTAAACTAATACTTCGACCAATTCCTCTTTTTTTTTATTTTATTTTAAAGCTCAGTTAACAGTTTACTTTCATCAAACAATAGCTATCTGTTGCCATGATGCCATGTTTTAGATGGATATGCTATTGTGAAAATTCATACAGCTTAGAGTCACCTCTTAGATCACTAATTGGCTATGTCTAATTACCAATGTAACATCTGATAACTTTTACATTTCTTGTTGACATCTCCATTAGATATATTGGTACCTTAAACCTTGAAGAATCAATTGGTTTCTATTTACTTCTTGTTGAGGTTTCAATTTTCATGAAATCACAAGTTAAACTTGTCACCTTCTTTAAATCTTTTCCAGGAGGAGTATATGAACCAGGATGTGCTGAGACAGCGGTTACAATATATATTCCAAAGGAAGATGGTTGATGTAAACTGCACTCAACAAATGCCTAGCTACATTGGACCCATCTCAGAAGTGATGCCAACATTAGGTTCCACTCATTGTTTCAATTCAGATGCAGCATGCACTCCTTTTGATCACTTCAACAGTGATATTATTCAGCACCACAACCCTATGGTGGCTGACAGTAGTGACCAATTTAGCTTTCTAAAAGGTGAGCCATTCAACCCCTCCACGGGGCTTACCCCATAATTTAATAATATGATACTTTCCACTTTTATTTTCAATAACAGTTTTCCCTCTGCTGTAGGATTACTTGATAATGGGAATAAGCCAGGAGTTGCAAATATGTGCACTGATTCACACGTGAGGCAGATTTCAAATGAGATGCTTCTTTCTCCTGAAAGGAGCTGTGCTACATTTTCGGAAAGAAATTCTGTTATTACTACAAGCTCCTATAGGGATGGGTTTCCTGAGGTTGGAACTTGTGATGCTGGACTACTCCTTTCCAAGGGAGACTTTCAATATGGTTTTGAGGCATCATCCAAAGACAGTTGTCAACAGCAACTTCTTGCTCAAGGTATGTGCATTTGCATATTGACTAGATTCTCTCAATTCTTGATGTCTTCATGAGACTTTAGTTAATTTTTTTCAGCCATTTTATGTTTGGCAGCTCTATAGTGGTTGGTTGGTAAGTAAATTGCAAAAGATTGAAAGTAGTACTTGCATTCTCTGAATATTTTTATTTCAATTTTTTTTTTCAGTCTACTTCCTTTATGAATTTTTCTTTTAAGTACAGCTTCCTGGCTTAGTTTGGTCCAAAACTCCCAATCTGTGGATGATTCTCGATATTTACCATGCTCCAAATTAATTCCAGATACTAAATTGTAACTGAATGATTATTGTATGCTTTTCTACTAGTTTCTTCGTAGGTTTAAGTTATCTTATGTTTGATTTTGCACTTCAAAAAGTTCCTCATAGCTCTTGGTGTTAGTGTATTATCTCATCTATCTTGACTCTCTGGCTGAATCTAATTGAAAAATTCTAATATCATCTACAAGGTATTAGTATAGTGTAGTTACAGCTTAAGTGTAGCTGTGCATGCTCCAAAAGTTTTTATAATTGAGAATTGTCATCCATGAATAGTTTATCTAATTTGTGATGTATACTAGACCTATATTCTTGGTTTCATTTTTTATCTATCTCACTACCCTGTCTGATTTTGTGATGCAGACTGGCTTATGCATGTATAGATATTTCAATGCTTGTACTTATTTTTTTATATAACTTGCCCATCTTATCCTTAGTCTCCTGCTATTTTTTTCCCTGTATTTTCCTTTGTATTTTTGCTCATTTAATTTATTTATAGGAGTTTGTTTGTCCATTTTGAGTTGCTATTTTATCTGGAAAATGATCTGGTGGCATTCACAGGTGTTGCAAAGGACCAGAACCTTCCTGCAATGGAGTTTTCATCTAGATTGAGAGAAAGCTCAGAGTTTCCCAATTCAAATTTGCAGATCTTGGAACATGTTCCTCAAATCATATCCGAAGACTCTATTTTTCCTAGCATAAACACTGGAATGATGAATTCAACTCTTGATAATGTACTGCCACCTAAATCACTTTCTCTAGAGCAGAAACAACAGCAGCCTTATCCATCATTTGAGCAATTTAATGAACCATTGAAGGACAAAGCACCTTGTTACTTTGCTGAAGAAGTAGTTAATGAGCATTCTTATTTGCCATCAGAACAATTACATGGAGTTCATGTTGCATCAGAAAGCTATTCCCTTTTTTCCGGTTTGAAGGGTACTGCTGGACCAGCAAATTCAGGCAACTATTTGCGGTCTTCTATTGAACAAAAGATTTTACTTGCTTATGTTAGTCATAAGAGGTCAGCAAGTGCCAGAGGGGATTGTCTAGTTTCATTTGTTGAACACTTACATTCAACCGTGTGCAATAATCGCATGTGCATCTGTGAACGTTTCTGCTCGCTTCTTTCACATTTTGATAAATGTCACTTATCTGACTGCCATATTTGTAGTCCTGTCCGATATCAATG
This sequence comes from Aleurites moluccanus, assembly GCA_948193065.1. Classification (NCBI taxonomy): domain Eukaryota; kingdom Viridiplantae; phylum Streptophyta; class Magnoliopsida; order Malpighiales; family Euphorbiaceae; genus Aleurites; species Aleurites moluccanus. Next base: position 33,859 of record CANXYC010596165.1, on the reverse strand, counting down.
TAATAAACATCACCGAAATTTTGGAACTATGGACAATGAGCTCTTGTGTAATTCCAGCATTACTTTCACTGGATGTTCTGCCTCTTGCTCTTCAGAAAATATGCTGCCTCCTGCAAAACGTTTGAAGTCCAGTATGCATTGTTCAGAAAACTTGTTGACTCTTTCAAAGCATCTGAAGATTGAGAAATCCTGTCATTTGATGTCATCTGAAAACAGAATTGCTTCTTTATTGGCACCATTATTGGATCAACCCTTTGATCCTGAAGGACTTCCACCCTTGCTGCAATGGCCAGAATCTCCTGTATCTATCAATTCTGAGGTTCTGGAGGGGAATATTGAAGTTTTCAAGCTGATGCAAAATCCTTCAAGTGCTGATCAGATTAGGAACAATGCTGGGAGTGATTTTTCTGAATTGAGTGCTGAGAGTTTGCGTACTCCTTCTGAAGAACTCATTGTTGGTCCTAAGCCTGATGAGATACCCTCTAGAAGTTTTAGTTTGATTGCTGATGCTGTAAAAGATAAGTCTAACGAGTTACAGTCATCGTCTGCAATATCTGAACAGCTTGGCACCAATTTCAAAGAGGAAGTGATACAGGTTACATCTAATTGTGACCTTGCCAAGCCAGATACAGAGACTGAAAAGGAAACAAAGCCAAAGAATGCAAAACTAAGAGGTGTCTCCTTGATTGAATTTTTCTCAGCAGAGGAAATAAAGCACCATATATCAAGCCTGCGGCAGTGGATTGGTCAGGTAAAGTACATTGCCATTACTGCTTTGATTCGTGAATTGAACTGTTATTAAATTCTGCAACTACAAATGAAACTTTGTGCTTGCCTGTTATTCTCTTTTAACCATTTTTGTTGCTATTCACCTTGAAATTAGACTGCAACTTGGATTAATCAGACAGGAAAAAAACCATGCAAGTGGTAGTTGCCATTGCTTTACCTGTTAGAATGTGATTGCTGAGTTTGGTGGATTGAATTTTAAGTGTTTGCATGACAAATTTAAAAGTTAAGGTCTATATCCTGTGCATAAACTTGTATCATCAGTACTTGTTTAGTTGTCTCACGATTTGACTGGAATTTTTTTTCCTTTGCTCTTCTTTCTGTCATGATGTGGTTACAATTGTCTATTTCCATTGTGTGATAATGCAAGATTGCCTTCTCCTATTGTTTCAACAAAGCTGCATGAGCCTAGCTAATGATTTTTTGCTTCTTTTGAATGAGTGCTAATATGTTTTTAAATCTTCTTTTAGAGAATATCAAAGGAAAGAAAGGAAAAACCAGTAATGCACTGTGTCAATGAGAATACATGCCAGTTGTGTGAAGCAGATAAGCTTTTACTAGCCCCAGTTCCAATATATTGCTCATCTTGTGGATCTCGTATCAAGCGCAGTGTGATTTATTATAGCACTTCAGAGGAAAATGGTATGCGGCATTGTTTTTGTACCTCATGTCATAGGGATTCTCGAGGTGGGAATATTACATTCTATGGAATTGCTATTCCCAAGGCAAAGCTGGACAAGAAAAAAAATGATGAGGAAATTGAAGAACCGGTAAGCTAAGCAACATGTATACTTTCTGCCTTGGGAAATTACAAAACACTTATTTTCCATGATTTTTGTGTTCATGCAGTGGGTCCAGTGTGACAAATGTAAATGTTGGCAGCACCAGATATGTGCTCTCTTTAATGATAAACGAGATATGGAAGGGAAATCTGAGTACATATGTCCCAAATGCTGCTTAGAAGAGATTGAGCATGGGAAACATATGCCATTACCAAAAGCTGCTGTCCTTGGTGCAAAAGATTTGCCTAGCTCTTTGCTGAGTGACTACATAGAGGAAAGACTCTTTAGGCGTCTTCAACAAGAGAGAGAGGAGAGAGCAAAGGTTGCTGGAAAGAACTTTGATGAGGTCAGTTGCTAACTCTGCACTAGGGCACTGTAGTTTTAGGCATTTTGAAATTCAGCCAGTGAATTGTGTGTCCGTAAAGCAGAATAAATACAATGTAGACATAATAAATGAATATCATCTAACTCATCTTCATTCAGTTTATTTATATGGGCCTAGATAGAAGAGTGAAATCTGAATATTTGTGTTTGAAATTCTTGATTTGCAGCCACAGGAAGAAAGAACATGATTTGGCTTCACAAATAATATCTCTTTGCATGGCATGTTTTTGATTTTCAAGGAAGGTTTAATTGATAAACAAAATCCTCAACTTTGCACACATTTAAGCTAATTCATTTAGTTTTATGAATTTGATTCTCAAGTCTCAACCTTTCTCGTGGGTGTCAGGTTTGGCAATTTAGCTCAAATTGCTAGAAAAATTAGCCCTAATTACCAAAAAATCTTGCCAATCTTTTTAATTTTCATCAATATCGACCTTTCACATCAGTATCAAAATACATTTTAACTGTTGTTTACTTTCTATCTCTCTTCCTTCTCCTCCCCGCAACCCCCACCCACTTCTTCCCTCATCTGTCTCTCTCACACACTTTTTTCCTCAAACCAAACATGAATGAAGAAATAGTAGCAGTGGCCAAAGCTTGCATTATAACAAATCCAAAAGCTTTCTATACAAACCCCCATCACTAGTGGTTCTTTAAACATGCCTTAAACACTAATACTGTGAACACTAACCATTTCTTTTAGGTATGATTCTTTTTTATTTCCAAAAAATGTTATTGACAGAAAAGTAATATTTATTAGATTAGAATAAAATTTCCTTTTATTGTTTTGAGTTGAATGACCAAAATTGGTACCAATGTGAATAGGTTGAGAATCAAATTGATAAAACTTAAGAATTGGCAAAAATTAATAATGTGCTTGAAGATCAGAATTTTTTTTTATCATTATGTCTATTTAATTTTTATATTTGAGTTGAATTGCTAAAATTGATAATAATGGTACTAGTTGAGGATAAAAATTAGAAGAATTGAGCTAAAATTTGATAATGCACACAAAGGCTAACACTTTTTCGGTCCTTACTCATTAGTCCTTCCCGGGATGTTTTATGAACTTCCTAGAGTTGGTCCTTTAATAATGAAAACTGTCTGTCGAGAAAGTATATGCTATGAAACTGCCTGGAACTGATCTTATCTGGTCTTCCATTGTGGGTGCTTTTTTTTTCCCTTTTTAACCTTTTTGTCCTGTATCATGAACATTTTTACTTATGATCTATAATCTTAGCTTTAGAAATTTTGATTGATATTTAATGTTCTCTTGGTTACTAGGTTCCTGGAGCAGAAGATCTTGTTGTTAGAGAGGTGTTGTCTGTTGATAAATTACTGAAAGTGAAGCAGCAGTTTTTAGAAATCTTTCATGATGGCAGTTACCCTGATGAATTTCCATACAGATCAAAGGTGAGAGGTTTTGCATTTAACATTGTGATTCATGAGTGAAGCAATTTACTTTCCTCATTATTCCTTTTGGACATTAGAAAAACGCTCTTTGAAACATTGAATAGCGGATGATATGATTCTGATCTTCCTTCAGCTTTCCTGAAATAGACTGGTTTCCCACCAGTTTTTGTTGCTTATGATTTAATTGGTCAAAACCTCAAAGAAAAGTAATACCTATTTAATAAAGTTATTTTTGTGCAGTTTCATAAAATTGCCCTTTTTTGGTATTGGGGCTGTCTTTTGGTCATCTTAAAAACTGGCTTCTTGGTTTTCTATCTCAGGTGATTCTTTTGTTCCAGAAGATTGAAGGTGTAGATGTATGCCTTTTTGGCTTGTATGTACAGGAGTTTGGTTCAGAGTGCAGTCAGCCAAATCACCGTTGTGTTTATATCTCATATCTTGATTCTGTCAAATACTTCTGGCCTGAGACAGAAACTGTAGCTGGAGAAGCTCTCCGTACGTTTGTTTACCATGAAATATTGGTAATGCTATCGGCTCCAATGCCTGTTTGATTTTCAATAACAAGCTTAACTCCTTGTATCTTTTTCTTATTGTCTTTTTCAATTTCAGATAGGGTATCTCGAATATTGTAAGAAACGAGGTTTTGTGGCATGCTATTTATGGGCCTGCCCCCCTTTGAAGGGAGAAGATTATATCTTATATTGCCATCCAGAGATTCAGAAGACGCCAAAGTCTGACAAGTTGCGGCAATGGTGCGTTGCTTTCTTCGATAAGCTTTGTGGGTTGTGTGTGTGCGCGCGCCTGTTAGAGAGAGAGAGAACTCTTGTTGAATTTTGATTCACCATTATTGTGGGAGCATGATGTTGCTTTCCTCTTGAACCACTTTCTTATTTCTTTTTTGCTTCAATCCCTATGGACTATTCTCTCTAGTCTCTTTTTTTCTTTTTCCCTTTTCACTTCTCTGCTTGTAAGCAGGTGTCTTGACAAGTAACTGGTTTACATGTGCAGGTATCATTCAATGCTAAGGAAAGCATCAAAAGAAAATATTGTGGTTGATTTCACTAATTTATATGACCACTTCTTTGTTCCTACTGGAAAATTTTACTCCAAGATAACAGCAGCTCGTTTGCCATATTTTGACGGTGACTATTGGTCTGGTGCTGCTGAGAATATCATCAAGATTATTGAGCAGCAAAATGGAGAACATTCAGGGAGGAAGGTGAAGAAAGTAATGACAAAGAGAACTCTGAAGGCCATGGGGCATACCAATCCTTCTGGTGGTGTCACTAAAGATATTTTACTGATGCAAAAAGTATCTCACTAACCGTCTCTCTCTTTCTCTGTCTCTGAGCATCTATGTCCCTACGTGTTTGTTTTTATTTCTTTGTGCAATTTTTTTTAGGGTCAAATGTGCTGTTAGTTTTGATATTGTTATTTTCACATTCAAGTTTCTTTAACTCAAATCAGCAGGAAGGCTGCTCTTTGACGTCATTTACAGCAAGCCCACTAATTTAGGGTTTCCATAAAAGAATAACAAGGAAAAGGACTACATAAAAATTCAATCCAACTCGTATTTCTTGCATCTGAACAAATAGCTGGTATATGTATTATTGGTGGCAGAACTAGCTTCTGTTTCAAAATCATCATTAGAAATCATATGATGTGGGAATCACAATTATTAAAGTGAATTATTTGAGAAGAAGCTCAATGATATTCATCAAATATAAAATGTATACATAAACTTACCAGGTCAATGTTGGCTTCTGCTATTAGTCTAGAAGGTATAGGATTGGAAGGTGATAAATTAGCATTTTAGTTTTGATACTTATGGAACTTCTTTTCTCTCAGGATTGGCAACCCATTTTAAACTGTGGAAATGTCTCTGCTTATATTTTAGTTTTGATACTTATGGAACTTCTTTTCTCTCAGGATTGGCAACCCATTTTAAACTGTGGAAATGTCTCTGCTTACTCTGTATATATATATATATATATATATATATATATATATATATATATATATTTGTCTACATTAGATCTTCCATAAAAGTGAAAGAAATATAGATGTACTTAGCATATTGAAGCTACGGAAGAGATTATTTTTCATTGTCAATTAGACTAATCTGAAAGACTTGTTCTAATTTCCCTCTTTTCCTTTCTCAGCTAGGGCAAACTCTCTCTCCTGTTAAGGAAGACTTCATTGTTGTCCATTTGCAATTTGTCTGCACTTACTGCCTTGAAGTGATATTTAATGGATGGCGGTGGTGTTGCAGCCAGTGCAAAAATTTTCAGCTATGTGAAAGGTGAACATGCATGTTAATGTCCTCTCTCACCCACGCCCCTCCTCCTCCTCCTCCACTTCTGGAAATTTAAAAAAAAAAATGAAATTTCTCTTCTGTTTGTTCTTTGATGGCAATGGAACCTCTCCTTTCAGTTTCATATGGGTGAAAACCCTGCTTCTACGCATATTATGCCGAGTAATTGTGGTATTGTTGGTATTTATTCTAAAATATTCGTTTGCAGATGCCATAATGTGGAGCAAGGCCTCAATGGGGGAGATACTCACGCTGTAAGTGGCAAAGAAAAACACACTCTCTCTAAGGTGGGTCCCAAATCAAAATGTAAAAGGTCTGTCTTTGTAAATACAAAGTTGGCATATTTCATTTATATTTCGTTCTCTTTTCAGGTAATGGTGGATGATGTTCCATCTAATACCAAGGATGAAGATTTTCTTTTGGATAATTGGTTATTTGAAAATAGGCATATCTTCCTGGGCCTCTGTCAGAAGAATCATTATCAGTTTGACTCGCTTCGTCGAGCCAAGCATTCCTCTATGATGATCCTGCATCATCTTCACAATCCAAAAATGCCCACTGCTGGGACCACCTGCAACATTTGCCAGCAGGATACTAATACCAATGACAGTAATGTTTGTGCCAGATGCTGCAATAAGAATTTTGGTTCTTTGCCTATTCATAGATCAACTTATCACTCTTCTGCAGCAAACTGTGATAATGAGGGTAAATATGCTCAGAAGAAAATGCTTGAGGTATGAAGTCTCTCCTTCGACATTTCCACCTTTAAAGCATTATATTAATGATAAATTTTAAGATCCACTTTGTTTCATCCCGTAATTATATCATGATCATTAATATTTATGAATGATAAATTCAACCTCGAACACTCCAATAATTTACTTCTATAAGTTGAAATATTCATCAGGAATCAGATAACTGACTGAACTGACTGCAACATTGTAGATTTACTTACTGTGTAATATGGTGGTGCAGAAAGAGATGGTAAGTGTTCTACAACATGCCTATCAGTGCACAGCAACCAGTAGTGATCCCTGCTGTTACCCAAACTGCCGTCAAATGAAAAGATTGTTCCTCCATGGATCTAAGTGCACCATTCGGCTCATTGGAGGTTGTAAGATCTGTGAGAAGATGTGGCACGTATTGAAGTCACATGCAACAATTTGTGAGCAAACAGATTGCAGCATACCTCGCTGCAGGTTAGTTGAGAGACTCTTTCTGATCTTGAAAGTCGCCTTCTTCCAATAAATTGAAACTCTAAAATGAGAAATTTCAAGTCATTGTAGAATCAAGTCTGTTTATTAAACTATTTGTGCTAAATTTGTAGGGATTTGAAGGACCTGAGGTTTCTTAGGCTATCCGAACACCCCAAATATATCAAGTAAGCAGGGTAGTCAACAACACTAACAAAGTGTACAGTTTGTCAGGGAAGAGAACCAATTGTACAGTTAGCTTGAGTTATGAAGTTATGGAAAGGTAAACCCAAGTTTTGATATACAAATCTCATAAAAGTAATTTAGCTCGTCTTTTTCTAGGATGGGCATCCTGGAGCTGATAAGATAGGTTGAAAGTGAAATTTACTGATGTTGTTTCAGTTAGTCTTATAGGTAGATTCAAGTTCTGAGATGGATCATCATTCATTGCCTGGTCTTGTTCAACATGTATAGCTTGACTCGTATCTTTACTATTAGCTAATATATATAATGTGTTTCTGATCGTCGTGGTATTTTGTTATATTTACTTTATTTTTATTAACAAAATAATTCTCATTATTATCCAAAAATAATAATAAAATAGGAAAATGGTTTGTTCTATTGTACCTAATGGATGAGAAATGTGCTAAATTTTGTAAGATGGAAGCTAAAATTGGAATTAGAGATTCTTGCAACTAGTATTATTAAATCATTTAGGAACAATGAAGCAACTCAATTTTTAATATAATTTAATAATAATAATTACATGTATAATTATGCTATGTAATAAATAAAGGGTTTTAGCTAAATTTATTATTTGATAGATGCCAAGCAATTGAAAATGCACGCAAAATTGAGAATTAAAATTAATAATGATAGAATTTAATATAATTATATATTAAAAAATTTTCCCAAAATTAAAATCAGTATTGGTAAATTTTATTTATTGCATCCGGATTATTTGGCAAATGGAGATTAAAATTTCTTAAGGGCATGATTTGAAAGAAGACTAAAGGGTTAGAAAGATTTTACAAACCGTCATTCTTGCAAGCATTTTGATACAAACAATTTGGCTAATGTGGAAGATTTTTCCAGCGTTCAATATGCACTGGTCATTGCTACATCAAATCATCTACCATTGTACTAAATTATTAAAAAAAAAAAAATCCTGAATCCTAACCCAAGAAAAATAGACTAAGAATACAAGATCCCCCAACAGGGATAACGACCTTTTTCAAGTCAACATAACTACATTTGATTTGTTAATACACGCTACTACACATCAAAGAGCTCCTAAAAGCAACCTAAAAAATATCTGAAACAATCAAGAATCCATTAAAGCCACCCAAATGAACACAAGATTCAGCATCGTTACGTTGTGAAGAAAGTCCAAAGCTTCTTGCCAATTGAAACTTCGCCAGGATGTTCAGGTTCATCTTCATCATCATCCCCGTCACCCTCATCCTCGCTACGGGATTCACTCCTGTATTCTTCTGCTACCCCATACTCTCCAGCCCCTTCTGGAGTGCCATTCACCTCCTCACTTAGTGCAGCATTGTCAACCAAGTTTCTAGGTGTATCAGCATCACCATCCTGATTATCCGAGACCTTCTCCACCTGCCAAAAGACAATAATACATATTCAGCAAAAAAACTCACATTAAGAGTATTACGAGTACTACAAGACACAAAACAGTCGAAACAAATCAAAAACCATTAACCCTGCTATCTTGTGAAGCAAGGGCATATAACGTTTACTCAAAATGTCAATTGAATTCACATTGCAATGGTTTTACAACACTCGCCTGTACAAAGTGTGCACTCCCACCATTCTCACTAGTAATCCCTGTTGTAGTTGGTCCCTTAACACCATCCCCTTCCTTATTTCCATGGTTGATATCTGACGAGGCTTTACCAGTTACAACTGTGACTCCACTGGTTGCATTTGAAGTAAGTTCAATTGTTAGTCAGTAACAATAGAAAAAGTTATAGAATTTGTAAAAAAGATAAACCCCTTGGAAAGGGTCTGTATGCAAAACATTTTGGGCTGCCAAACACGTGCAGCTCCTACAATCTCTACTTTGCCGAGGCTAATTCTCCAAAATCAGGCCCAAAGTCATCATGAATTGAGAACTTACCGTTGGGGTCGTCGAAGATTATACCGCTTTTCAACTGGAGCTTGCACGGCAACAACTTTTTCTTGCCTCTTCCTTCGCTTTCCAGCTGTGACACTATCAGAGCGTCCCTCACTGTCATTGCCATCACGTTCGCTCACTGTGTTTTGGGAGGTGGGATTACGGTTACGTTTCCGGGCTTTTTGTGGAGTTCCTTTATCCATGAGACTAGACTCGTCACGACTTCCAGCTTTCAGATGGCTAGAATCTTCAGTCTCATTTAGCTCCAAAGATTCCCCAAGTATATGCTTGGCATCTTGCACAACTTCTTTAACTGAGCGTGTTCTACTAACTCTAGGCCTGACTCTATTGCGAGGTTGGCGACCACGCTTCAAATCAGAAGCCTGAGAGACTTCCTGAACATCTGGTGCCTCGCCGTTAATATTGCTCAGGTCATCAACTGACAAATCCTGGGCAGCTTGAGCCCCTCTGATGTTAGAATCAGACTGTATCCTCTGGACATCTAACAAATCATTTCCAACCGCAACTGGTTCATTTACAGTGGAATCTAATATTTTTGATGGTTCTTCCATGTCCTCAGCAGACAAAGGTGCTCCCTCAGTCAGATTTTGTACAGCAGCAGACTCAATCTTTTTACCTGGGGAAAAGCTAAATATTTTTGAGGTACATTTCCGGAGCCAAGAAACCGGAGATACTGAATGAACTGCAGTAGGAGATATGTCAATCTCCTGTGTTAAATCAGCTTCCGGGTTTTGATTATCGTCTCCTACCATATTATTCTTAACCAAATGTTGCTTTGGAAGGATCTCGGCATTCTCAATTTCTTGCGAAGATAATAAATCAGAAAGCACAAACTCAGAAGTTATTTCACCACAGTTTTTGCAACTCTTGTGCTGCTCAACAAATAAAATGAAGCGCTCTTTCTCTTTAATAAATTGTTCTCTGTGATCTTTCAGTTTCCTGCTAAGATGACCAAGCTTATCAATATCTTCTCGCATTTCAAGCTGTTGCTCTTGAAGATGCTTTTTATTTTCTTCAATTTCTTGCTTTTCTTTTTCTACCCTATGTCTTTCCAACTTCATTTCTTCCATTTCTCTTCTAGCCAGATCTCTTAAGAAATTAATGTTGTTTAATTCTGTCTCTTTCTGTTCTTCAAACAATTTGTTCTTATCACGCAAAACTCTTTCCATCTCCTCCTGCCTTTTCTGCAAATCGTTTTCAAGTTCAGTCTTCCGCAGTTCAAACTCATGCAGCATTTGCTTTCTCTCACTTTGAGATTTCTCAGTTATCACAGACCTTTCATGATTCAAGTTGGCCTCAAAAGATTCTTTGGCCATATCAAGAGCTTCCCGCTCCCTTTTTATATAGTCTTCCGCTGCCCCTTTTTCATTTTTTATTCTGTTTTCTTCTGAGGCTTTCTGCTTTTCAAATTTACCCTTCTGCTCACTGATGCTCTTCAGCTGTTTCTCAATCTCAGCCCTTTTCACATCCAGATCTTCCCACTCCTTCTCAAAATTCTCCTTTTGCTGCTTTAAATCTTCAGCCTCTTTCAAAAGCAGCTCTTCTTGATGCCTGCACCTTTCTATCTCCTCTTTTAGTTCAGATTGCAAGCGAACATGCTCAGCTCTCTCTTTGTCATTTAATTTGAGCTGTTTGTTCTCTTCACAAATCTTCAGTAGTTGTTCTTCATTTGCAGCTCTTATCTTCTCAAGTTCAGCTTTGAGATCCAGAAAATCTTCTTTATCAGCACTCAATTTTCTCTTCTCTGTCTCCAAGTTCTTTTCCTCAGATCTGATAGTCTTCTCCCTTTCCTTTAGAGTTTTTGACTTTGACTCGAAGTCTTTCTCTTTCTCCTTGAGCTTATCTAATCTTTTGTCCAATGCTTGCTCTTTTTTCAGAATTTTCTCCTCCATATGCTTGATTTCAGCTTCCTTCTTCTCCACTTGAACCACCTTGCTTTTCAACTCCTCATCCAGAGCTTTCCTCTTTTGGTCAGCTTCCAACTCAAATTCACGCTTTTTTTCATCCAAAATTGCATTGTGTTCATCAATGAGCTTCTGAACCTCTGCCTGTGTATTTCACATGTAAAAAATAAAAGGCAGCTAATAAATGATAATTACATAAGCCAAAAAATAACAAACTATTTACGGCTCCAATATTTTCTTAATGATTACACAACATGATTATAAACTAGCCAAACATTTATGGATAAGGGCTTGATTGTGCATTTGAATAAAAAGCAGTCAGGACATGTGAGCTTTATCACAAGAGATTCTTACAGATTTTCACATTTACCAAAATATCTCTATCACAGAGAGAAATTGCAAAGACTCACTTTTTCTCTATCATTCAGCTTTTCTTCTAATGCATGCAACTCTTCCTCTTTCATCTCTAATTTCTTTCTTGTAGCATCAAATTCCTGCACAAATCAAAAAGATATATTAACACAACTATTAGTTAAAGAATCAACTACTCCTCAGCATTAGAAAAAGACATGCCTTTTCTTTTAGAGCCAAACTAGCCAGCCGGTTGCTCATTTCATCTTCTTTCCTTTTCAAGATAGAGTTTGCTTCATCAATCTTCTTTTGTGCTTCTTCAAGTTTTTTCTCTTTTTCCTTAAAGATCCTATCATTCTCGTTTGCTCTTTCCTCTCTTTGGTTGATAATTCTTTGACCTTTGGATAGCCTCTCTTCTCCCTCTTGTAATTTTCTTTCCCATTCTAGCAAGTCCTCCCTTTGCCTAGACAAAACAGACTCATTTGCCTCTCTCCTGAATAACATAACCACTTGAAATTGTCAAACAATTTGAACTACAGTATTAGCAAAGAAAGGTTTGCAAGCAAGAAGAACTAAAAGTAAATGATCATTGAGAATACTCTGCAATGAAGGACAACCGCTCCCTTCGAAGAGCACTTTCTCGAGATTCCACCTCTTGTAATTTTCTATCAATCTCTGAACTCTTTCTACGCACTTCAGCAAACGTGGCATCAGCAGCACGCAATTTTGCATCTATTTCTAAGGATTTCTCTTCAACACTAGTGATCAATGCATTTGCTTCAGCCAACTTTGAATCAGATGTAAACTTAAGTTCTGCATTTTCTGCACGCGTCTCACGCACTGCTTTCTCCAACTGCAGTAATGCACATTCTCCACAAATTATTCAAAGAATCATTCATTCAGATAATCAGAATATCAAACTATGACAATCTTCGCTGTTAACAGATGCATATTACACTACCAATATGAAATTACACTGGCAGTAGTAGTGTGGAGGGTTAATTACACAAGTTTGTTCCTAGTCTCATAATATTTTTGTCTGGATCAGTTTTTCATTATTTGGCTGCTAGAGTAATAATACATCCATATAGATCACAGATATCAAATCTCAAATCAATTGGAAATGGATAACAATTTCCTTTACAATAAATATTTCTATTCATTTATTTTATATATATATATATATTAAAATTCATTCCGTTGGGCCTAAAGAAGGATGGTCAATCACAGTAAGGTCCCTAGAGGGGAACAACAAGTGAGAGGATTACAATGTTCAATGGTAGGAAAATAATGGCACAAAAACAAATTTTCTTGGAACAATGTGGCAACAGTAAGGGCTGCCACATTGCTATACATGGGTCACAGAGCACCACGTAGCAATCAAGTTTTACATGTTTGATCCCCTTATATTGAGTGAGAGACAGAGAAGATTGCCTCAAACCAATGCCAATTATAAAGTTTAGCAACAGACGCAATTAGATTTCTGTTGTATTTTTGTACAATTGAACTTGAAAATTAATTTTAGAACATTACAGTAATAAGCACTGAGCCATTAGGTTGAACCAAAAAATTAAAGAGGGAGAAGGGAACAGGCTGGGGGAATTGGTATAAACTAAATTTATGTTTCGCAGTAAAATGAGAGGAAGATTGATTATGAAAGAAGCAGAAACAGAAGGAAAAAGGATTATGTAGTTCCAATCAATTAAAAATAAAAATTATGGATGTGTTGTTTAATAAAACTAAAAGAAGTATACATTAGGTAATCTAATAGTCTAGATTTTGTTCAGATTCCTCTATGAAATTTTAAAATAAATTATAAAAAATAAAGAATTAAATGATACAAGTATAAAATTATAATCAACTTGGATTAAAAAGTTAGAAACATTCTTAGGAAATTAAAAGGTATATAAAAAATACATAATGCAATACAGTTAGCAAATCCTGACTGCATAAGTTATGGTATATAAACAACAATTTTTATGTACAATGCATTCTGTGAAATGTTGGAAATAAATATAGTTGTTGCACTGCATTTTTGAAATTATATAAGCCATTTTAAAACAAAAAATACTGTTTGCTATTACACAATACATATACTCGCACAGCAAGCAAATTTTTAGCTTGCTAGAAAATTTCTGTTGATGCTCATGATATTCTCATTAAATCAAATATTAATGTGCTCAAGTAATAAAATTAAAACGAAACACGAATCTTACATCAAGCACACACTGTTTCTCAACACCCAAGGCCTTCCTCAAATTCTCCTCTCGCTTCTCAGCATCAGAGATCGCAATCAAATGCGCTACTTGTTCTCGTTTCAATGAATTCGTAGCTTCTGAAATTGCTTGCTTGAGTTCTTCATGCTTAGAATTCCACTCTTTCTTCTCAATCAACAGAAGCCCCATATTGTACTGATAGTCAAACAGCTGAGATATAGGTTCGCATGTCAAATTAGCACCACAATATAAACAAGATACATCTCTCTCAAGAAAGAATGGAGACTAAAAACCTTAAAAATCCAATCATAAATCTAGAAGGCGTAAAGTAGATACAAAGTGAACAAAGTAAGGACGCATAATGACCATAATAACAATGCCAAGTTCGGGAATCGCAGGTAAAAATAAATCTTTATGTAGCTGTTGTTTACACTGAATCACTTTTTGAAATTTAGACTTGAGTGATTTGCAGTTCAAACTTACATAATTTGAGAGGATTAAATCACTTTTAATCCAGGAATACTTGTATAAAAAGGGCAGATCTGTAACTTCCAAATTCCTACATTGTTGGCATGATTTAGTTATTAAGTATAGAATCTTATAATTATTTTTTCAGGTTGTTTAAGTCAATTTTCAGCTAGTGTTTATCTTATAGTTCCCTAAATTGGAAGCTTCAATCCTAGCAGGACAAGGAGAATGTCCAAAAGCAATGCAGGAGAAAATGTATAGAAAAATTTTAGATTCCAATATTCATTTAAGCAAGAGATGCTTATGTCTTTTATTAATTTTTTATTACATTATTCAGGATGCGTACGACTATACTTTGTTTGGAAGGCCAAGATCAAAGATTATGATAGTTTGATGATAAAAAAAGGGTTATAATGATCAGATCTGAGCCCAGACTTCATAAGTTAATAAACCCTTTCTGCTGTATATTTTTAATGGTTACATAACCAGAAAGTTTGACTGGCCTTTTAATCTCTTTGTTCTCTTCTTTCAATATTCTCTTATCCACTCTACAACCTAATGAGGATTAGGGTTAGCCATGTCCATCAAAGAATCTCATAAGTTTGGATAATGTGGTCTCTCTTCTCCTTCTCCTTTTTCTACCTTATGTAAGCTTATCTTTCATATTCTTTTTAATTTTCTGTGGTAATCATTTATTTCCAGCCATTTGTTCTTCACAAGATCAACCTTTTCTTTTAAAATATTGAAAGCCTAAACAGTACAATCCAATTGGTTTAAAAACCCTAATTAACCAGTGTCTAAGCCACAGCAAGTACTCATCTAAAAATTGTTAAAATTTTCCTGTATCAACACTCCATTAGATCAATGATGCTTCTCGTGCAGTATACTACACAATGCTGACCTCAGAAAACAAATAGTTATAGACACTGAGCATAAGGCTTGCTATAATCAACAAGTTAAACGGGCAATCAAAGACATCAATGAAATTAAAGCAATTTGATCATCTTTAAGACCTTTAAAATAATAATTTAATCATATAAGAAAGTCCAAATCAAAATACTCTCCTACTGGTAAAGATTATGACACTCTTTCCACACTCTCGTCATGTAATGATCTCCAATAAACTCATTTGTGAAAGACAATTATTGACCAAACATATAAACAAATTTTTTTTCCAATAGAGGATTTTTGGAATTGATCATTGAGCTCAGGAACCAGAACCGCGTGAAGCAGTAAATCCAACAACATAAAAACATTTGTGATATAACTGAACGTTTGTATAACTCCAAGGTATGGTGTTATATCCAGATGTCATAGAGAAAACGCAAATTCTTTCATTTTTTACTTTGCCCTAAAGCACCTATGTCAGAGTAGCACAATTGGGCATGGACATGCCATGAAACTCAGACACTTCAAATCAGCTGGAAATTCCAAAGAAAAATGGAAAAACAGCCACAGCCAAGTTCAGTGCTTGGAATTTACCCAAATTTGTTACTCATTAACAGAGTCCAAGTAACGTTGACAGAGGTCATATTTTAGTCAAAGTACCACTAAATAGTGTGCTTGACCAGCATGGTAACACAAGAATGAGACTCACAATAAGTTGCTATTATCATCCATGCTACTGTCCCTACTGTTCTCTACTCTAGTGAAAACCAAGCCTAGTCAGACATCTACTAAGGATTAAACTAGTAAAACAAACACTCTTTACTATTCATTTTCAAATCCTGAAACATGCACACAGCTACTTTAAAGCACCATTTATGCCCCATTTAAACCTAAGTAAACAAATATATATAACCAGTAAAAATCTTTTAAAAACGCTAAACAGCATTAAGAATCTATTGAAGAAAAACAAAAGAATTGACACAGAATTCGAAAACAAGCTTTCAACAAAATTCTCAATAAGGGAAAAGATACCTCTTTTTCGAGCTTCGAAATCTTCTCTGCCAATCCATCATCATTCAAGGCAAATCCCACGCCATTGGGGGTGACAGGTGCAGCAAAAGCCACACTCTTTCCTTTCAAAAGGCTTCCATCTTCAGAATTCAAGTTACTTGGACCGTTAGCATTCGTATTAGGATCCGAACCTGCTTCACTCTTCTGGGCCTCGCTCCGTGGGGTGAGCGACCAGCCAGACCAAACCTTCCTTTGCGGCGTGAACATCATAAGACGCTCCAAAATTGCCTCTCAACAGTCACAAAATCTACAGATCCCAAATTCAACCTCATAAGCACCGTAAAAAACCCTAAAAACTTCAAATTCAATTCCACAACCCCTCAAAACTGGAAATTCACCAGTCAAAAAAAAATAGTAAAGCGAAATCCTGGACGAGAAATTGAAATTTCACAAATTCCAAAGAATCTGTGAAAATTAAAATCCGTAAATTAAGACTCGTAGAAGAATTTGAAAACCCTAGACGGACATGAACGGGGTACCCAAAATCCGGCGAAATGTGTATTTGGAGTCCGATAACGTCTCCAAATGAACTTTTCTCTCTCCTCAGCACACCCCTTTTTTTTAGCGTGTGCGAGCGGAGGATCACTCACGTTTCCTATTTTCTTTTGCTACTATTTTATTTTTGGGTCCCATGCACACTTATTCCAACTATGAAACTACTATTTTGCCCTTTCTTTGTTTTTTTTTTTTAAGTTATTACTAATTATAAACCTTTTTCCTAGGGTGGCAATAGGGTGGTAAGGGATTTGTATCGAATGTGATGAAAATTTTTCGATTTGTCTTTTTATGAAAACGAAAACGAAAAATATTTTTTTTCCCTTAGCAATGACGGAGAGTGTATTCTCCACTCTGTGAGATCCTCATCCCGTCCTCGTGGAGACCCATTATTATATTTGATTAATTATTATATTTATTTAATTATTTCTTATATATATATATATATATATATATATATATATATATATATAAGAGGAATAATTTGTTTAATAAATAATTCTTATGAGATTGTTGAAATTTATTGAGAGCACTTATTAGATTAAATTTATTCAAATACTCATAATTTAATGTATGCTTAATTTTTAATGTTTTATTAAAAAATATTACTGAATATTTTTTATGTATTAAAATATTTATATTTTAATTATGTTTGGTTGATATTTTGTGTATTTGAATTTATTAATATTTTCTAAATAATTTTTTTTATATTTTTAGCTATTATTTATGAATTTTATAAATATAAATAAATTTAGTAATACAAAATTTAAGCGGGGAACGGGGATCCCCACGAAGATGGAAATGGGAACTAAATTATTTTCGTATGTGAAACGGGGACGGGGATGAGGATGGAGATTCCTCGCTAAGGCGGGGGTTGGGATGGAGATGGTTCCCCCGCCCCCGCCCTACCCTATTGCCATCTCTATTTTTTCCACTCAAAACAGCTGAGATTTTTTTTTTAATTATCCTAAAAATTTAAAAAATTAAATTTAACAAATGTATATTTCAATGTTTTTTTCTTTTGAGAAGTAAGAAAAAATACAATATATATTAATCAATAATTTGTCAAATTCAAGATAACGATTAAATACTAATATTATAATTTAATATTAAATAATTCATATGATACATCATTGTTAATATTCTGATTTATATGTTTATTTGATATGACTACATAATTTTTAATAAATTGTGTTTGAAATAATTAAAATATATAAAATCATAAAAATTTAATTTTTCATTATAATTTATTAAAATTAATAAAAAAATTAATATAAACATAATATAAAAATTTAATTTTGAATTAAATTTAAATTTAATATCAAATATGCACTAAAATATTTTAGAAATCACATTGATTATTTCTCATAAAAATAATTATTTTTTTAATAATAAAATATGATTAGAAGATATATTTATAAAACACAATCTCCTATTTAAAAGATCATTCAATATGAATTAATTTTGATAAGATGAAATGTAAATCAAATAGGGGGATGAACATATTTTTACCATAAAATTATCACCAATATTATATTTTTATGTTGAATTTATAGTTATACATACACTTATAAATTATCTCCAAATTATTACTCTCAATAATTAGAAAAGCTTTTATTCTTCTGGCAATTAAAAGGAAGGGTGTTTAAGGAATTGTACGGTGGCTTTTTCTAGATATGGGAAGCTGAATTTTTGCATGATGACAGAAATGCCCTAAAGTTATTGGAGACGAGGCGGCGGCGAGAGAAGGGCAATTTGGAGAATAAAAAAGGCAAGGAATATAGCATTAAAATGCCACGGTGTTTAGGAGCTGTTAAGAAGGAAAATAAACTGAAAATATAAAATAATTGGTGGTATTATGAAGAATAGAAGATAAGTGGCGTGTTTGTCCGATGTGGGTTTCAGAGCAACGACTGTCGTCTCCTTACATTTCTCTTTCATTCTTTCTTGGTCTTTACTAAAGTGGACCCACTCTGCTGTCTCTTTCTTGGGAAAAAAAAAAAAGTTAAATAAAATTAGGCTTTGAGAATTGAAATATCTCATAATTTAATTGTTAATTTAATAATATTTGCGACATTAGTAATTTTTATTTATTATATAATATCTAATCCAATTAAATATAAACCATTTATCTAAATATATGAAATATATAAAAATTAAATGAGTCCAAATAATATTATACATTATATAAATAATTATCATTTTGAATAATTTTTAATAAATTTAAGAAAATTTCCATAGAAACTCATATTAAAATCTCTAAATAAATAAATAAAAATTAATCTATTCGATAGATAAAAAATTTTATAAATTATTTTAAAAATAAAATTTTAATTAATAAAATATAATATAACATCAGGTATTAAATCAAATATTATTTAATAATAAATTTAAATTTTTTATATTTTTAAATTTATAATATTTAAATAAAAAAATTTAAAAAAATATTTTAAAATTTGTAACTTAAATTTTAAGTTGAATAACATATTATTTACAACTATAAAATAATTTTAACACCGCCCAACTCATGGTTTCCTTTTTTGATTAACTTGGTTTTAAAAAAGGAAAGAAAATTAGCTAAAACACATTTAAAACGTGTGTGATTCGCATGGACTAAAATTTTGTAATTTAGTCAATATCTTGAGTTTTCAAGAAATGTGATATTTAAAATTCAAATCATATATTTTTTTCATTATTTTTAGGAACACATTAATATATCGATGAAATTAATAAAATATATTTATATTAAATAAATTTTATTAAAAAAAGTAAAATATATTAATATCTCAAGAAATTTCAAAAATAAAGGAAGCACAATTCAAAATTTTTTATTTGAAATTTCACATATTATTGTATAGATATTCTCACAAAATATTAAAAGTTAAATAAATAATAAAATACATATCATCAATATATAATACATATTTTGGCAATATAATAAATATTATTGTCAAATAAGAATTATAATAAGTAAAATAAATAATTTTGAACTACACAAAAATTTAATATGATATCAAGATTGTAATTATAATGTGATTATTTTATTATTGTTATAGTTTAATAAAATAATAATTTTGTCATTGTCTGATTAATTATAAGAAAATATATTATAATATTTAAATTTATTAAATTTAAACTTATCAAATTTATTTATTACGTTATTATATTAGATTTTTAATTTTATATAAATTATATATATCACTTTATATATTTATTTAAGTACTTTATAAATATTTTTTATATTTTAATCTATAATTATTTCTCCTATTATTTCATAATATTTCCCAAAAATTTTATTTAGGATTTTTAAATACAGATATTAATTTTAATTTTTTAAATCGGTATTTTTATACTTTTAAAATTATGATGTTATTATCAATTTGATGTTTAAGTTTTTAGTGACAAGTGCTAAAGGATCCACTAATATGGGATAAACTTTGAGTGGAGTGGGCTAAAAAGGCTGTCGTATATTTTTATATAATAATTTATATTATATTTTAAAAATATAAAAATATGAATTAAATAATATATTTTTTATACTAAATAAATAGTAAATAATAAATTATAAATGTGTTAAATTTAAATTATTAGATTTGATACACAAAATTAATAATGTATTTTTTATTATTTATTTAATTTTTATTTTGCATAAAAAAATATATCATTTGATTTAATACATCAAATACTATTAAATTATATTTTTTAAAATATTTTATAAAAATTTTTAAAATTTTAAAATATAATACATAAAAAATGATTGTGTAAAAATAAACCCCCATAACTTATAAAAAACCTTGTAAATCATGGTATACCAAAAGGCTTATTATCATATGGGCTCTTGGTCGAGTACCCCTATCAATATCATACTATATCCCTAACCTTCAATAGCTGGTAATCAGTTAATGGAATCATTAATCTATTAATAATTATAATAAAAAAATTTATTATAGAAAAGTAAATATTTATAATTAAAAAAGAGTTAAATAATTAAAGAGCACAAATATTAAAATGAAAAAGTCAATAGAAAATTAAGAAAAAATTCAAAATCGTGTTTTTGAATTGAAGAACACAAATATTAAAATCGAATTCTCCTCTGCTGCTCCATAACATAAAATTGATATCATAAAAAAGGTGCTCACTCTCGAGAGAAACCGCTAAGGTGTGACCTTTAACTCCAAGCAAATCCTTGAACTTCGTTTAGGTACCGAGAAAATGAGGGAAATAAGAAGAAAATCAGGTTTTAATACATAAAATAAGCTCAGGTAAAATCCTTTGCCTCTCTCTTATTTCTTAAGTTACCTAAGAGTATGTTTTGATGGAAATGAAGAAAAAAGAAAATGAAAAGAAAAGAAAAGAAAAGAAAGAAAATGAATATAATTTTTTTTATATGGTTAATTAAGAAGAAGATAAAATTAAAAAAATAAAAAAAAAATTATATTTGCTCATTTAAATTTTAAGAGAAAAAAAAATTCATTTAAAAAAAAATAAAAGAAAATTTAAAGTTAAAAAATATGAAAAATAAAAATTATAAAAATATTCATTCATTTACTACTCGTTGCTTCTCTTTTATAAAATTAAAATGATAAATTTCTTTTATTTTCTTCATTTTAAAAAAATTAAATTTTTTCTTTTTCTTTTTTTTTTTTTCTCTTGTTTAATTTTTCTTTATTTTCTTTACACAGCTAGGGTGGGTACAGCTTCTATAAAGTGAATGAAAACAACAAACAAATTGATAATTTTGGATGTCTATCTCTATTAATATCCTACTTCGCAAGACAACTTGTTTAAATTGCACACCACATCTTGGATGAAAAGCCTATTTGGAATCTTGGATTGATGTTCTTCAATTTCTTTGATATGTACCCGGAAAAAAGTTGTTGGCTTTAACAAACCTCAAAAGAAACATTTTTTTTACTTTGCATGAAGCAGCAGTAATGACAATTATTTTTCTCTTTAATTTTTGGGTATTTGTGCGGAACAACTTGATTCCACCAAAGCCGAGCTAGAAAAGTTGAATTCTCGTTGATTTTGATCAGTTTTGTTCGTTGCTTCAAAACTTTGACAGGTGTGTTGTTGAGAATGCTTGCCAGTAGCATCCACATTTACTATTACTGATTGTTAGCAACCTTATTAGTCCCATTCAAACGCTGCGATGCCTTAAATTTCTGGAAATTTGTGGAGGGAACGGTTAAATGTACCAGAGATGCCTCAGTATTCATTTTAGGCCCTGAAAACATTGTGTTCCATGATGTAATTATGATCTGTTTCCGTCTTTGTTGCCGATATCCACCTTCCTTGGATTTTTATATAATCTTGTTTTTGGAAATTTTTTGGGAGACTAGATAGCTCTTATGATATTTTTGACAATTTCCTCATTCTTTATAATATGTTATATAGAGGGTGTTTGGATCTACTTAAAAGGAGTATGCAATGTGGTTTTAAAATTTTAAAAATACTAAATAATTTTTCAAATGTTTAAGTGATTAATTCAAAATGTAGTTTTGAAACTTAAAAATAAAAAAAAAAAAATTTAAGCTAGATATGGTAATTTTTTTTACACGGCGTTTTCAAAACAGAGTTTCTACTAAATATCCCATAAACATCCAAAAAAAGCTATTTGCCAATGAATTTTTGGTCGTTGAATTATTGATCCTTATTTATTTTTCGTCGATAAATTTTTATGGATAAAATTTTACCTGATTATTCTTTTTTGTCAGTATTATGTCTATAAAGAAGGTTACCGGTAGAATATCTTAGTTTAGCAACATAAATTTTTATAGGTAAAATGCTATTTTCTTATACTATAAAATCAGACGTCTAGTAATATTTTAAAATTAATCCATTATAAATTTAAAATTATAATTATAATTGAGATATTCAAAATTGAAATTTTTATTTCTTTTAACTATTAGTGTTTGATATGGAACAACTAACCACCAACACTTTAGAGCATCTCCGATTCAATATCATTTTAATGCTCAACGCCAAAATGAGTAGAAAATTATCCTCAACCCAGCTCCATTTATTATTTTTAGATATTTTCATTTTTAATAATAAATTGAAAATTGAAAATTTTATTTCTTTTTTCTTACAATAAACATTCTAATTTAAAAAAAAAATCACAACATTTCACTAAAATTGCAAATTTTACAAAATATTTTAATTTTAACAAATCGATATACAAATTTTTAATTTTTTCCAAAATTTACATCAGACCGAATTTTGATAGCTGATGTTGACATAGCAAAAATAAATTTAAAAAAATAATTAATTAATATTAATATTATTATTATTATATATTATATATTATTTTATTATATATATATATATATATTAAGAAATATTTTGATATAGATAATAACAATAATAATAATATAGAAATTAATATATTTCTTTAATTTAATATATTTCTATTTTTTTAATTTAACTATTTAAATTAATAATTTATTTTAATTTTATTTATTAAAATCTATCTAAACTATACTTTATATATGTATTTTTATATGTGTATTTTTTATATTATGTAAAATAAAAATATATAGAATATCTATAGAATAGAAATATATATATAAATAAATATCTATAATAAATCAAAATATATAAAAATTAGAAATATATTAATATTAATTAATATAATATTAAATAATATTAATAAAATAATATTTAATATTAATAAATAATAAAATAATATATAATATTAATATTATTAAATTATTTTTTTTTCAAATTTTTTATCACGTCGGATACTAACTTATCATCTTTCCCCCATTCACATGATGTCATGCTACATAGACTGAATGTCAGAGCCTCTGATCTGCAACAAACTGTCTACAATCAACCAACGAAAGTCGAGTCACCCAATCATGACTGAACAAGAACCTCACACAATGTGTCAGCAACCATACGCAAAGAGAGCATGTCCCTGCAAGACATGGATAAACTAACTGCCCATTTAGTCCTGGATGATCATACATTATCCACTAATGAAATAAATACATTTTGTCCTATCAATTGATCCAGCTAGTAACAATTTGTATAAAGAGGTCAGAGTGAGTATATATCAATTCAATTATTTATTTATTTTAATTTAAACTGTATAAATCAAAATTTATAATAATTTAAATTGAATCGAATTAAAATTTTAAATTAATCAAATCAAAATTGAATCGAATTAAATTTTTAAATTAACCGAATCAAATAAATCAAATTAAATTTGAATTCTAAATCTTCTTTTTTTTTTTTAAATACTCCTCTTAGAGCTAATCATCTTCTTGCTTGAAAAGATCACATCTAACCATTAACTCAGGTATATTGTCAAGTTAAAATTGGACCCTATAATACTTGTTTTCTTACTACACGAGTTCAACAAATTTCAAGTAAGCTTAGCATCTTAAAAGATTCAAAACTTTTCCTTTGAGGATCTTGGATCATTAAATTCCATATTAGAGTTGGATATTAGAGCATAGACAAAGGAAAAAAAAAAATACTGTGTAGGCTTTTGTGATTTTTTGAATCGAGTTTATATAACACGTTTATGCATAATATAATGTTAAGTAGAGACGAATTTATGTAGAGGCAAAATGGAAATGTGGCCCTCTTGATTTTTGTCTCCCTTTACTATTAATGCCAAAGCACTTACCCTTGATTTTTGTCCTCATATCCAGTTATTATTATTTACAAAATAGTCTTTGGCACTAAATTCTAGCATCAACTTAACTAATCTTTGGCACAAAGTTAGAGTTGAGGCAAAACCATTCAAGTCCACATATGTATTTTAAGTAGGGATGAGGATGGGAGGGAAAATCTTTATTTTTTTATGGAGATTTTTTTTGAATGGCATGGGGATTTTTTGATTTATTTTTTTTATAAGGTGAAGATGATGAGTATTTGTAGGGATTCGATATTATAATTACATAAATATATATAATATAATTACTTAATTATTCTTATATATATAACATTTATATATTATATTTTTTATAAAAATAAAAAAGTGAAAATTTTAATTTTATTTTACTAATTATAAAATATTTTTAAATATTTTATCAAATAATATTGCTGAATATTTTTAATACATTAGGCGTATTTACATTTTGATTATATTTGATTGATATTTTATGTGCTTAAACTTTATTAATATTTTATAAATAAATTTATTCTTATTTTTAGTTATTATTTATAAATTTTATAAATACATATAAATTTAACAGTATAAAATTTAAGTGATGAATGAAGATTTCTGTGAGAATGAAGATAAGACTAAATTGTGCTCATATGTGAGACGAGAACGAGAATGAAAATTTCTTGCTAATATCGGGATGAAAATGAAAATAACTCTCCTGTCTCAGTCCTGTTGTCCATAATTTTAAATATAGAGAAAGAGAAGAATTAACTTAAAATTGATATGGCAAGTGAGCCCACTATTGGTAATTGGGTTAATAAAGAAATTTTATTTAATAACACACTTAATCAATATATAAAAATTATTAGATATGATAAAAATATATTTCTCCTACTCATATAACTCATATAAAATATGATTAAAATGAAAACACATATGCTTCCGTTTTATTTAATAATTTTTTTTATGATCAAATATTAATTTATATGGGACTTAATATAAAATGAATTTTGTTAATTTAACTAAATTGTATGATTTAATTTAATTTGATTTAACGTTTTAAATTGAATAGCAAACATTCCTAACTAATGATATTTTAAAATTCTGAAATATGTTAATAAAAAATAAGTTTGACACTAAATTTTATTGAAAGCGTATTTTTTATTATAAATTTATCGTAGTTTACATTTCTAATTGCGTCCGCACATGTGATTTTTTTTTTTGAGAAAATGTGATTTTTAATACGAAGAAAAAGGAGTTTGGATATAAAGGCTTATCCGGCAAATTCACAGCTGAAGGGAGCAAAGAGACTTCCCCCATTATTAAAGTGATAAAGAAAAAAAGAGAAAAAAAAAACATCAAATCACACCTATAACATACAAACAGTCACTATTTGCATGATCTAGGGTTGAGGGGCATATGATCTATTTTAGGTATTTAGAAAATTTTATAAAATTTTTTAAAAATTATATTTTGATAATATTTAATGTAATAAATCTATTGATATATTTTTTATACTAAACAAAAATCATTTGAATAGCTAAAAATGTATTAGAAAAGCGTTAAATCTAGACCGTTAAATATAATACATAAAATTTCTAATATATTTTTAGCTGTCCAAATGATTTTTGTTTAACATAAAAAATATATCAATAAATTCATTACATTAAATATTATCAAAATATAATATTTAAAAAATTTTATAAAATTTTCTAAGTACCTAAAATGGACCACATGAGGGGCTGCTGTGCCTCAACCCCATGCTCTATTCCCATTCTTTTTGAACTTGACGGAAAAACCCAGAAAAGCATTGTTTTTGATTAGTGAAAGCCTATGGCAGCAGCAGCGGCTAAATCCTCTTCAGGTGGAAGTGGTGATGGTGGTTCAGCTGATTCCTATATAGGAAACTTCATTAGCTTGACTTCCAAGTCTGAGATTCGTTATGAAGGCGTTCTTTATAACATCAACACTCAAGAATCCACCATTGGCTTGAGAAATGGTAAGTTTATCATCCCTGCTATTTCTTATTTTATTCTGGGTTTTCTTTTTTTTTTTTTTTAAATATTTCTTGGGTTTATTATTATTATTATTATTTTAAATTTGGTTTCTTGAACTATAAATGAAGCACTATTGTCAGGTTTTGCTTGTTGGGTTTGTGATAATTGGGATTGGGACTTTGTTTATTTTTTTATTTTTTGCCTTTTTTGTTTTGGAACTCAAAAATGGTTTTATGAGTGTGGTGTGGTTGCTGAAATGGCATTGGATTCAACTTAATCAATTATTTGCTCGCGCCTCGCGGTTTTATAATGGAAGGTTTTGGGAGCTCTATTCAAGTTCAGTGAAGATGGCGAATGATTTTAGCATTGACACCTTCAATACACTGAGTTGCATATGAATTAAGTGTTTTTGTTATTAACTAGTAAAACATTAGAGAATGAACAATGGATGGTATTCAATTCAATGCCTGTGAAGGAGTTAATGGATGCAAAATATGCTGCATGGCTCTCAATTGCATTAGCTATTTTCACTTACAATTCAAGGTGATGTTATCATTCAATCATAAAAAGGAATGAAAATGGTGATTAAAGAAGAGTTATAGTATTCTAGCTTGTGCACATCTTTTGAATTTTAAGCCTTCTTGTGTTTGAAGGGCTTGTCAGTTTGGTAGGTTGTAGAACACTTTTTATAGATTAGAACATGACTGCTCGACCCTTAAAAGAAGGTTATTAACTTCATAGCAATAGGGATATTCTCAATTCTGCATGAAAATTAATTCAAATATAGAATGAGTGGGTTTCCAACTAAAGAAAGGGAGATTTATTAGAAGTGGTTTAACTTTTTTCTTTGCGCTCCCATTCAATAAGAAAAATAATTTCTGAAAACTGTGTCCCTTCCAATCCACTGGAAAATATAGAAAGAATGGAAGATCTTCTTTGCATTTGAACGTATATGATATATCAAAAGTTGGTTCTCTGTTTTATACCTACC
Organism: Aleurites moluccanus; assembly: GCA_948193065.1. Taxonomy (NCBI): domain Eukaryota; kingdom Viridiplantae; phylum Streptophyta; class Magnoliopsida; order Malpighiales; family Euphorbiaceae; genus Aleurites; species Aleurites moluccanus. The sequence continues at coordinate 6,830 of CANXYC010596165.1, read as the reverse complement.
TAAAGAATGACTCTCTGTATCTCCCTATCTCCTTTATTTTTCCTTCTGTCACTGTTACTCTTTTCTGCTGAAACATGCAAACGTGTTAATGAGGCAATATTTAATATTTGGTATTTTTTATGCAATTACTAGAGGAATCGCTAATGTTTTTCTGTGGAACCTATAGCCCCAGTTGAGATTGTCTTGTTGTTGTTCATGTTAAAAAAATGCCAACTTCAGGAAAAGAAAAAAAATGTAAAGCCTTGGTCAAGTCCTCTTTGGTCTTTTATATTTTATCATCTTCTCATCTTTTGGATACTGTTAAAAAGATATAATCTATGTTCAGTTATTCTGAATTATCCTGCTTTACTTTGCAGTAAGATCATTTGGCACAGAAGGACGGAAAAGGGATGGGCCACAAGTTCCTCCAAGTAATAAAATTTATGAGTTCATACTCTTCCGAGGAAGTGATATCAAGGTATACAAAATGTATGCAGGAGAAGCAACTGTCCTACATTGTTCATCTGCCTACTTTTTAAACAATTTATATATGAGGTGACAGGCTATTTGACAAAGTCTGAACTTTATTTCTTCAGAGCTTCCTAGGGCATGCGTGATTGATTGTGATTTTATAAATAGGAGGATCTTATCAGTTGAGATTGTCCTAGTTGCTTTTAAATCTAGTGATTGTGGTTTATTATTATTTCGAAATGTTCGTAGACCATATAATTGGGAACTAGAAATAATGTGCTTTTTTGTACCTCTGTGCTCTTATTTTGCTGAATCCAATTATATAGTAATAGCTTACACTGGAAATCTTCCATGTTTTTGTTTTTGGAAGTCCAGACTTGTTTGGTCATTCTTGTACCAGATTTGAGGTTTATCATTTCTGATATTACATGAGTGTTCAAACAAGTCTAACTTCTTTTGCCACAGATGGAAGGGGATTACTTTGTATGGTTAAAATTTTTGGCCTATGATGACATGCCTGTGGCACAAGTGAGACCCTGCTGGCTATTGGTATTACCTAAAATGTTGTGGTGTCTATTTAAATTATACTGCTTTAAGCTCTGGTGTCTTGCCAAGGCGTGGTAATCAGTTTGTGCTTGAATTCAATAATCATACAGCCAAGACCTGGACTGGAAGTTATATGCCCATGACATCCAGCCAGAGTGCAGGCAAAAATTTTGGTACATAATAACATGCATCATTACCAGTTCAAGTCTTGATGACTATTAGGACTTCTTGCTAGTGATATCAGTTTTTGATGCATTATAGTAAAAAATTCTATATGTTCAAAAATCAAGTTTTCAGATCATATTGAATTTTTCATGAGCCATGTTGAAATCTAGATGATTTTACTGTTTTTGAGTGAAAATTCATCAATTTGGCCATTAATGTGGTTCCACATTTAAGCCCTTTTACTGTTGTTCAGTAGCTTTAATTTTTCTTTCTCTTTTTCTTTTTTGCTTTTGGTCACAGGATTTGCAGGTCAAATCTGCTCCACCTGTTCAGATTGCAACGCCTATACATAGTGATCCTGCTATCATCCAGGTGAAGAAAATGAAATAGATCTTATACATATATGTAAATGGATCATATGTATATTTTATCATATACATATATTTCATAGATCTTATACCTGTTGGAGGTTATTTGTCCCATGGTAACTACTTAGATTGTCCCAAATCTGCTTGATTGCGGTTAGATATGTGCAAATATATGATTCTTAAAAAAATTTCGTTCGTTAAGCGTGAGGCACAGACAAGTATATAATCTGAATAGCTCAAGGATATATATCTAGATTTGTTTGATCTGATGATAACTATGTAGTACTGTAGTCAATTTCACAGACATTTATTCCAATTACTCTTGCAGTCGCACTATCCTCAAGCACCACATGCATCTGTGAGCTTGCCTTCTGGTACTGGATCTCTACCAGATCCGAGTTCCCATGATTCACCTCATGGATTTTCTGGGCAAACATTTCAAGGCAGTTTTCCCTTGTATCAACCTGCTGGGAATTTGGGCCCTGGGAGTTCATCATCTCATCCTCCAACCACAACTGGTAATGGGCTTTCTATGCCAATGTATTGGCAAGGATATTATGGGCCCTCAAATGGACTGCAGCCACAGCAGCAAGCTTTTGTTCAACCCCCACCTGGCTTGTCAATGCCACCTTCCAAGCAGTACCCTGCCATTAATGCATCCAAGTTCTCAGCTTCCCAATTATCTGAAAATCTCCCTCCCTTGCTGCCATCCTTTACTACCGGCGCTCAGAATTTGCAGTCTTCCCTGCATCCTGCACAGTCCTTTCCAACAGTTTCAGATTCAGCAAATTTAATTCCTGATACTGCTTCTATTCAGGCACTTCCCACTGCAAATCCAAGTAGTAATTTGCCCTTGGCATCTCCATTGACTACCACTTTAGTTAAAAGTTCCACTATATCACTAGTTATTGATGAGCCCAAGATAGTCAAGGATCCTGTGATGCCTTTTAAAAGTATTTCTGAACCTTTGTCCACCACAGTGAGGATGTCAAGTTCAGTTTTAAATGAGGGAACAACACCTTCTCTGGTGACACCAGGCCACTTTTTGCAGTCTGGTCCATCCATGGTGCCTTCATTGCGGTCTTCACAAACAGTTCAGAAGGATGTCGAGGTGGTACCTTCATTGCTCTCATTTAACATAGTTTTTGAACTTTTGATATGCTGGCTTGAAAAGTGCAAATAAACTTTTGTTTGTTTGTTTCCCCTTTGTAGACACATGGGGGGTCTGGATACACTCATCATGGTAGCAGAGGAGGGCATGGAAGGGGACGAGGAAATCAAGTATGTGCTAGTTTCCTACATGACTTTGATTAGACTTGAACACCACATAGAAACAATGAGTCATTGTGCTTGCTAAATAATTGTCGACATGAATTTGACACATAATAATTGTGCCGTGTGTTGATTTAATCTACCAACTAAAAAATTACATGTTTTTGTTAACTGCACATTTTTATTGCTCACAATGACGCATTGAGTAAATATATATTTTATGCATAATAAAATACCAACTTTTGTGCATATTCTAACTGTTATATTGAACATAATTTTCAAAGAAACTGAGTTTAAGTTTGTCTATGCATTGGGAAATAAAAATAAAAAGAAAAGTAAAAAATTTGAGGACTGCAATAAGTTGATGTAAGATGTTCTCTTCATTAAACATGTGTGTACTTCAACTTGTTTAATGGACAATTAACATATAGGTTTTTTACATGAATAGTCAACTGTCATGCTCGTCTTGACCTAAATTGTATTTTAGAAATGATATGCCGACAGGAATTGCAACCTATCTTTGATGTTGTGCACTGTGGCTATTTGAAAGTTGAAACATATGAATTCATGAACCTTAAATAAGTTCCATAATGAAGAATGCATGAAATGGAAAGTTCCTAAAAACATCCTACAATAGCCTTAAATGCTCTAACCCAAACACCTCTCCCCCCCCACTCTTCAGTCATCTCTTATCGAATTTTTACCTTTTGCTCTTATCGATGATGACAATGGCTCTCTTGTTGCTGTTGCATTTAATTTTTAAATGGGAAAAATTGATTGTCCACATACAGAGTAAATATTGGTGTTCCTTTTTTCCTGTTCTTGTTAATCACTCTTCTTTGCTTTGGTAATGTCAGACAAGCAATTTGCCTATTACTGCTCCAAACCAAAGTATTCATAGCATATATTCTTTGAGTTGTTGGCATTGCTTAACCTTTGAAGCTTTGACAATGCTAAATTTTGCCATTGCAGTTTTTCCATTCCTCAACCAGATTCACAGAAGAATTTGATTTTACTGCAATGAATGAGAAATTCAATAAGGATGAAGTATGGGGTCATCTTGGTAAAAATAACATATCTCAAGGAGATTGGGATGATTCACAAAATGAAGACAATACCAGATTATCAAAATCTGATGTAAAGGTTTGTACTCTCACTCTCACTTCCCCACCACCACACTCACATGCACAAATACATTATTTCTCAAACATAAAAGCTTCAATAGTTTGCTGTTCAGTCAGTTGTAAATTTTGTTTACTTCTCTCTTTCCTGTTCCACAGCCTGTTTATGTGAAGGATAACTTTTTCGATTCCCTATCTTGTGATGCTCTTGATGGTGGATCAAGAGATGGGAGGACTAGATTTTCTGATAAATTCAAAAGAGATGCAGAGGTATTTTGTTCCATTCCCTGTATCCTCTGTAACTGTACTATTTCAAAATTTGGAAGATGGTCTCAAAGTTTTTACAAATATTTCTATTTAAATCTAGTAAACTTTTTTCTGGCCAAAAATAAAGTATATGCAAATGGTTCTGTTTAATTATGAAACTCAAACTTTTGAACTACCAAAGTGAAGAATGTTTGTTTTAGATTTTGAGTGAGCCAATCTTATTTACTTACTCCCCAACATTTCTCTTTGGTTTGGGGTATGATTGATTAAAATTCCCCTTGATGTAACATTGTAGACATTTGGTAATTTCGTTCAACACCGGGGCGGTGGAGGTGGCTGGGGACGTAGTGGAGGTGGCTTGGGACGTAGTCAAGGTGGCCGTTCACAAAGTGGTTATCACGGAAGGGGCTATGGCTATGTTGGGCGAGGTCAAGGTTATAGCATGTCGAATCATGTTGTCTAGTTAGCCTTTGGAGTTTTTTCATGTACTGAGATTATTGAGCTATGCCATATTGGGCTACACCTAGTTTCCAGTATAATAGTTCGTCTGCTGCTTGAAGTTTGGTTTGACCGCTGCTTGAAGTTTGCAATGTAATAATTGGAGTTTTAATCTGAAACTAACAGTATACCCATCAAATTTGACAATGCTTGTAAGGATCATGTTTGCAACTGTTACTTAGATTGTATTAAGGAGAATAAATGGAGAAGGGACTTTTCATTGCATTCTTAATATTTTTATTTATTTATTCACAGTGATTTATGAGGCCATTTCCTAACCCACGTTGCTTGGTAAAGTAGAATTCATGGCCAAGCAATTCCCTTAATTTCCCCTACACAATTTTCTTTTTTTGGATAGACTGCTTAAAATTCTTGGACATTTAGTATAATTTAAACTTGAATTCTTCCTTTATAAAAAAAATAAATTAAATGGTTCTCCGCTTTTTAATTTCATTTGTACATTTTAGCCATTTTTATTTATTTTTTGAATTTATCGTATTTTATTTATTTTTTTTTAAATTCTCACATTGAGAATTTTTTTATAAAAAATAAAATTATAAAAAAATTATTTAATCGCAGTTTATAATTAATATATAAAATTTCAAAATTTACAAAAATAAGTATTTCTTTTTTGATAACTTAAATAATTTGTATAATGAAAAGTTAATATAATTTTTAAATCACAATTAATTAAACTTTCATCAATTTTAATTATTTTCATAAAAATATTATTGATGTAAAAAAAAAAAATTCAAATATTCAATGAGGAGAAATCTGAATGGTCAGAGTGGGACCGAGATAACTAGTGTTGTCATGCCACGTGGCACAAAGTTGAAAAATCTGAAAAAATGGTTCTAATTCTAAACTTCGTGCTTTGATCTACTAGCAAACAAAGAAAAGCACAGATCCAAAACCCAATGTCAACTCAAAAACCCTAAAATCAAAAATTCAAATTTTCCTCTCTCGGCCTTTATATCTCTCTTTTTCCGATTTCTGCCCTGTAGTTAGAATTGGGAATTCAAGAATGGGAGTTCCAGTGATCAAATTTCCAATCTTTACAGTAATTAGGTTACTGGGTGTGGTAATCACGACTCTGGTGCTTACATGGACAGTGCATTACCGAGGAGGATTGGCTCTCGTCTCTGATAACAAAGATCTCATTTTCAATGTAATGTGAAAACCCCAAATGTTTTTCTCATTTTTAACAATTTTTTGTCTTCAAAGTTTTCAACTTGATAACTCGATAAGATTTTGTTGTTGACTTTGCATCACTAGTACTTTCCAATTTTCATTTCTGTTTCTGGGCTTTATTACTTTTTGGTCAACTGTAGTTCATTTTTGTGTTTTTTTGTAGGTCCATCCTTTATTAATGGTGATTGGACTCGTACTTATGAATGGTGAATGTAAGTACCCGTTTTCTGCTTTTAGAAGTTAGTATTTGTTTGTGTGGATTAGAGGTGATTAATTAAAAGAGGTTTATATAGTTTTTCTTGAAATGCTACCAAATTTAGTTTTAGTTGTGCTGAGATTATAGAAGAAAGGATGTTTGTAATTTTCTTTTCTTTTTCACTTGTTGTGGATTGTGCAATATATGATTGCATCTGAAAATAAAACAAAATGATGTAGGAGAATCTTATCTTTTCAATTTATTCATTTACCTTATAAATTTCTTCTGGAAATAAGCTAATTGTTAGAATTTTGGAGAAGGATTAATATGATAAGTTTTATGCTTTGTTGTGAGATTGCTGCTGGTATATCATTTTAGTAACTGTTTAGATGTAGTTAATCCTGAATATGCATTGTATGACAAGTCTTATGACATATAGCCTAATGCCTAGACAACTTTAATTGAATGGACATTGCTCAGATTTTGTGTTAGTGTTCATTATGGTACTAGGAATTGTTGAGTAAATTTTTTACATACATGCAGGGGTTTTTGAACCTTTAATGCTTCTGTATTCTCTAGCTTAATGCTATACCTGAAGCTGATATATATATATATATATATATATATATATATATATATATATATATATATATATATATATATATATATATATTTATTATGTGTGTGACATTATCTCGCTTATTGGATCTATATCTTTGGGATGGTTTGTGTTTAAGAAGCTGGGATCGGTGATAT
>CANXYC010596024.1:0-21956 GCA_948193065.1 Aleurites moluccanus | reverse complement strand
TATTTCCTATATTGTAGAATAGGAATTACACTTGTATTAATTAGGAATCATTATTTGTTCTATATTTGTTTCTCTTTTAGTTTTATTAGATGTGTATAAATAGGACTGTACTCCTTTAATTAATTTAAGAAGAATAAAATATAAACTTCTCACAATAAACTTAACAGGTGAGAGGAGACTGACATTAGTTTTAGTAGACTTGTTGTGACTCTCTCTTGAACCACATGACAATCAATGTTAATGTGTTTTGTTTGTTTATGGAATACGTAATTGTGAGCAATATGTATAGCAAACAAATTGTCATAGAAAAGTAATGAAGGCTGAGAATGTGCAATTTGTAAGTCTTGCAAAAGATAAATGAACCACTGAATTTAACAAGTAGCTAAAGCCATTGCATGATATTCTGCTTCAGAGGATGATCAAGCCACTGTTGTATGCTTTTTGGACTTTCAGGAAACAAAGGAAGAGCCTATGAATAAACAATAACCTGTGATTGACTTGTGAGTAAGGGGATAAGTACCCCAATCAGAATCTGCGTAGCCTTAAAGTTGGATGTGAGAAGTAGCATAAAAGAAAAGTCCTTGGCTTAGAGATCCTTTAAGATATCTAAGAATCTTGTGTGCTGCTATCAAATGAGCCTTTGTGGGCTTGTCAAGATATTAGGACAGCTATTGCACTAAATAGCTTAGGTCTGGCCTAGTATTTGTAAGATATAAAAGCTTACCAATGAGGACTTTGTATGCTGTGATATTTGCAAGAGGAGGACTGTTAGCATAGATAGTCTTGTTACCAGGCTGCATATGGGTTTTAGATGATTTGGCACTAAGAAAACCTGTGTCGTTCAATAATTCCAAGGCATACTTTCTCTGACAGATAGTTATACCTTTTGTACTTCTTGCAACCTTAAGACCCAAAAAATATTTCAATGAGCCAAGGTCTTTGATGTGAAAGGCAGTATGTAAATATTGTTTAATATCTTGTATTTCTTCCCAAGAATCTCCAGCAAAAATAACATCATCAAACATAGACTAGGAGAGAAATAAATGAATGCTCAATTTGTTTAATGAAGAGATAAAAGTCAGAATGAGCAGGTTTGAATTGTTGAGATAAAAGTTCTTTTGACAATTTGAGGCCATAAAGAGACTTAAAAAGGTGGCAAACTTAATTTGGAGCAATGGGAATAAATGCAGAGGGAAGCTTCATGTAATCCTCCTCATTAAGGTCACAATGGAGGAATGCATTATTGATATCTAATTGTTATAAGTGTTAGTTCTTAATAGCTGCAATTGCAAGTAAGGTTCTTGTAGTTGTAATCTTGGCCACAGGGTTAAAAGTATCAAGGTAGTCCACTCTTTCTTGTTGGGTGTATCCCTTAGGCACAAGTCTAGACTTGTACATTTCAATAGTGCCATTTGCATGGTATTTTACTCTATAAACCCATTTACAACCAATAGGTTGCTTATTAGGTGGTAAAGTTGTCAACTCCCAAGTATTACTGTCTTGCAAAGCTTGTAACTCAATAGCTATGGCAGCTTGCCATTTGTTGTCTTGCATAACCTCTTTATATGTTTTTGGCTCTGGTATAGTGGTTATTTGAATTGAAAATTATTTATGAGAGGAAGAAAGGTTATTATAGGATAAGACTTGGTTAAGTTGATGAGGTGTACCTAGTAAGGAGCCGTTGCAGTGGAGATTAATGAATTAGACTAAGACATATTAGAGGCTGTAACACCCCAGACCATAGTACAGTAGACAGTAAGAAAATAACAAATCATAGTGATAGAATGATGTTAATTAAAGAATAAATAAGCTAAAAATAGCTATTGAGGAATACAGAGAAAATTTAAGAATAATTGTTGCAAAAGAATTTTAAAGATGATAACCGACAAAATTATCGGTAGATAATTTTTATATATTTTTAAAAAGTTTTTACAAAAATTAATTGAGAATATTTAAAATTAAGATTCTAAAATATTGAGGAAAAATAATTTAAGGTTCAATATGAAGTTAGAGAGATAAATGGATAGTAAAGAGATGAAAATGATAAGAAAATCTGACTTTTAGAAGAATTTGTTGGTAGACGATTTTTAATTAATTTTCGACAGTAATTTATGCAAATTTATTTTATATGATTTAATTTTGATGGATTTTGAATTAATTATACATAAATTTAAGTATATATGATATTTAAGGTGAGTGAAAATGGATACAAAATAAGAGAAGAATTAAGAGACGTAAATTATCAATTTTCGGAGTTTTGCTGAAACGGGTTCTGTATAAAATTTTTATAGCTACAGAGGTTGAATGATTAAGTTGAATTGAGGTACTAAGGATATTATAAGGTTCCATAGGAATTGAATGTCAATAATTTAAGGACTTAATTGAAAAGAATTAAATGGTAGCAATTTTAATTAAGGAAAATTGTGGGCAAAATATGCAATTATCAAAAGTTGTGGGACTCACAATAAAATATTATTTTTAGCATTAAAAATTCTGGAGATACCTCCAAGAGTGGCTGGCCAAGTGTGTAGGAGGAAGGAAATTTGAATAAATTTTTTATGTTAATTGGATAAAAAAATGTGCAAGTGTATAAGATCTAGGATTTTTTACACAATTCTTTTTTCTTTGACTTTGGTGTGTAAAAGAGAAGAGGTGGCTGCCATATTCAGGAGTTTTGGCTGAACCATTTGAGAGAGAACAACAAAATCTTCCATCTCTTCTGAAGAAACCAACCAAGCTAGATAAGAAATTGATGAGAGAAAGAAGAGTGAAGAAGGAAAGTTGAAGGAAAGTAAGTCAAATTATTTTGGGAAAGAAAAAGAGAAGGAAAAAATCATCCAAGTGTAAGGTAATAATTTTAAACTTATCATTTTTAATTGTATTTAAGAGTATTATGGTTTAATTTAGTACAAAATTGATTAAATTGAGCTAAGAAAGATAAAGATGAATTAGGGTTTATATAGATTCTAAAATCTGTGTTAAGAAAGTAGTCTATAGTTCAAATTCTAAATTTTTAATGACTGAATTTAAGGTTGGTAAAAACATAAAAGTTGTAGATAAATATGTTAATTAGATTTCTGTAAAAGTAATTTCTAAAATTCGAAGTGAGAAAAGAGTTATTAGGCAAAAACCGTTACTGACTCGGAATCAGGATTTTAGGAAATTTGCTACTGTGTTTTTATTGTACGGAACATTAGAGATAGAATTAGAAGAAATATTAAACATAAAAAGTGTTCATTTATATCTTATCTATAGTCTTGTGAAAGGGTTTTTCAATTGGAGTTTTGGTTTATGAGATAGTAAGCCATAAGTATAGACTACTAGAATTGACTGATAAACAGAACATAGGTTATAAAATTCTATTGATATGAGGACCTTAAAATCTGAATTAAAGAAAGTGGTAAATATGAAAAATATTTATTTATATGTAATATAAATGACTGTATAATGGTTTCGCAATTAGTTAATCATGGAATTAATTATAGGCATGAAAACAGGGTCTATTCAGATAAAGTTTTTAGGATAGTAGTTTAAGTTTGAAAATTTACTAATAATTGTACAATGATCCAAATAATCTAAAATCTGTATATGTTATAATATTATATGTATAGAGTAAATAAGAAAAAGAATCAAAGTAATTGGATAAGTATAAATTGAGTTATAGACTAAAAAGTAGAGACTGTTGGAATATGGTGACAGGGCAGAATAGAACTGATTGTAAGGCTAAGTTTAAATTGACACCATAAATTGTGTAATAATGGGAATAAGGTGAATTTTGAATATGTTAGAACCTAAAATGTCTAGTTTAAGTAGGAATAAGAATTGAAATAAATGGATAAATGTAGAGAGATATATGGGTAATGAAACATAGACTGCCAGTAAAGGTTCTTTATAGGCAAAACCTAAAACTTGGAAATTGGAGGAATTTTCTTTAATATAAGTATAAGTAATGTAATTTTATGTTAAATAGTATCTAAATTAATATTAATTAAATATATAGAGTCAAGAATGAATAAATAACTTATAAAAATTGAAAAATACAAAGAAATAGAACCACAAAAAAGGAATGAAAATGTGAAGTGATTAGTGAAGTGAGTAATATATATACTATTTTGCTTTGCTTTGCATTGCTTTCAAATTAAATTATTGAAATTGCAATGAAATTCCATTGTTGGCCAAAAATACTAATTATATGATCTATGATTAATTTCAGGGTTAATTATAATTTATCTCTTATAGAATGACCCAATATACTAAATCCCCCTGACCTTTCAAAAATACACTAATTCCTCCTGACGAATGTTATAATATACTACTAAATCTTTCCGTCTAATTTTGCCATTAGTCAGCCCTATAAGGGTAGTAAAAAAATAGAAATGCTCTTACCCTTTAATTTTAATTAATTACATTTTATTTTTGCTTTAAAAATTCTTTTAAGGTTAAAAAATTTATTTTCATATTTTTGATAAATTTTAAAATAAAAAATAAACAAAAATATTTTTTAAAAAATGTTTTTTATTTGTTATTTTTTATTTTAAAAAATAATTTAACAAGAAATTAAATTATTAATTAAATTATTTCTTCTTAAATTTTTAATACAAACAAAAAATTCATTTTCATATTTTTAAAAAATTTAAAAATAAAAAAGTAAAAAATATTTTAATTTTTTATTTGTTATTTTTTAAAAAATAAAATAAAAATATTTTTAAAAATATTTTTATTTTTCAAATTTGTCAAAAGTATGAAAAATATTTTTTAATCCTAAAAAAAATTTTAAAGGAAAAATAGATTGTAATTAATTAAAATTAAAGGGTAAGAATATTTCTGTCTTTTTATTCCCCTTGTAAGGTTAACTAACAGTTGACTAACAATAAAATTGGACGGAAAGGTCTAGTAGTATATTATGACATTTGTCAAAGAAGAGTTAGTATATTTTTGAAAAGTCAGGGGGAACTTAGTGTATTGGGTCATTCTATAGGGGAAAAATTATAATTAACCCTTAAAATGCCCTTTTATAATCCCAAATGATTATTTTTAAATGAATTTACATGATTGACCTAATACTTCATGTATTGAACCCTTGAAAGTGTTTAAATTATTTTTGATACCTAATGATTAAGCACTATATGTATGGCATTAATGAAATGACATAAGTTTTAATGACATTATGCACAATGATTTAATGATCGTAGCTAGGAGGGGGTTAAGGTCTTATCCATGCAGCTTGATCAACCGTATGAGTAAATAGCATGCTACCGGATTGTAGCCTCTGCTTAAGTGATCAATAATGATTCTGTCATTTTATGACATGATATGCTATGAATTGTTAATACCAATGTGAAACCGAATCTATATGTTAAATGACTTCAACTTTATGAATCTCTAATTGATTAATGAATTCATTATTATTGTATATTTTATATCATCATCTTCCTTGTGAGCAATGCCCTCACCTAGACTCACAAGTAAGATAATATGTGTATTACTCACTGAGTATTTATTTATTATTTTTCAAGAATAAGATTGTAGTGGTGGTTGTTTCCCAAGTCATCCCGTTCTCTGGCTTGGGACGTCAAAAACTCTGTTTCCCAAGTCATCCCTTTCTTCGGCTTGGGATGTCAAAAACTCCAATGTAATTATTTATTTTGAGGAATCATATTTATATACTCTTAGAGCTCCATGGTACTTTTGGATAGGTAGTTGTAAGTGTATATTAATGCTTTGTTTAATGAAAGTTACAAAAGAAATGAAATACAAATGATGTGAATAAGTTAATGAAGTAAAGATTATAGCAGTGTTATGAATGTTAAAATGTAATTGTGACTTAGTATGCATATATAAAAGAGTTTTATATATGACTGTGAAAACTATGGAGTTGAGGTTATAAGGATGGTGAAAATATTGAGTATAATTTCTATGCAGGTTGTGTAATTTGACAAATATGTCATGGGATTAGATTAAAAATACAAGGGAAACCCTAGCAAAATTTCAGTAAAAGGAATAATTTTCAAGTATAATTTGAAAGTTAAGTCATACAATTGGAATCCTTTAGTACCATGTTTATAACCAAGAAAAACACATTTGGTGGCTCTTAGATCAAACTTATTTCTATTTCTTATTAAGGTGGAAGAAACATCAAGGCATCCAATTACTTTAAGGTTAGAGAAATTTGGTGGAGAACCATAAAGTTTTTCATAGGGTGCTTGTTCTTATAAAAGAGGTGTTGAACTTCTATTTATATGATACACTGCATGAGACACACAAAAGGTCCAAAAAGACATGGGAAGGTTACTTTGAAATTTTAGGACTTTAGCAACATTGAGAATGCGTTGATGTTTTCTCTTCACTATGCTATTTTGTTGTGGAGTTTCTACATAGGAGGTTTGATGTAGAATGCCTTGGGAAGCATAAAAGGTTGTCATCTAAAACTTAGGGCCATTGTTTGATCGTATGACTTTGACTTGGGTTTGAAATTGAGTTTTGACTAATGAACAAAAGTCTCGAAGAAGTTTTCTAGTATCTAATTTGGATTTCATAGAGTAAAGCCACATGAACCTTGAAAAATCATCCACAATGGACAAAAAGTAGGAGTGAATAGTAAAGGATGGCTCAGTAGGGCTCCAATTGTCAACATGTATGAGATCAAACAATGTAGAAGAAGTTGAAGTGCTAATAGGAAATGGCAATTTTCTTTGTTTACTAAGTGGACAAATATCACAAATATGTGTATGAGAAATATTGATGTTTTTATTCATTGAAGAATTCTTTTATTCTATATACATGCACATGACCTAGTCTATAATGTCACAAATCAAAATAAATAGCAGCAGAAAAACATATAGGAATAGAAACAAAATTAACATGAACTAGAATGGTTGGTTCATCAAGTTGGTAAAGACCACTGACTTGTCTAGCTAATCCAATCATCTCCAAAGTATGCAGGTCCTGTATGTAACAGAAAAAAGATTGAAAGACAATAGAACATTGAGAATGTAAAGTCAATTTGCTTATGGAAATTAGGTTATATATGAATTGTGGCACATGTAAAACACTTTTGAGAATGAACTTGTTATTAAAGTAAACTGTGCCAATGTGAGCAACTAGTATGAGTTGATTATTAGGGAGTTTAACAAAGAAATTAGAGACTGGTCTATAGTTTTGAAAGAAAAGTAAAGAACAACATATGTGATCAGTGGCTTTTGTGTCCATGATCCACAAATGTTGATCATAAAGTAAGGCTATAGACATATTAGAGGCAATATGAGGTTACTGAAACGAGTCACAATGACTTGGTTGAGCAGACACCAAGGCATTAGAGTGAGCAATGGAGGTATTGGTATTGTTGTGAGAATGTGGAGATTTCAATAAAGCAAGAAGCTGGAGAACATAGAGTTGGTCCTAGGATAGAAGAACTAGGTTGTAAGCCACTGTTATTAACAAGAGTTTGATTTCCAAAAGATTGATTTTGCAACACAAGTGCATCATATTCATTGAAGGTATTATGATCATGATTAGAACCATATCCCTCTACTTGATTAACATTTTCAATAGAGGGCCTTATCATTCTTGGCCTAAATCTAGGATTAAACCCAGGGGGATAACCATGCTTTCTATAACATCTATCCACAATGTGTCCAAGGTATCCACAAAAGGTACAAATAGGCTTCTTATATCCAAAATTAGAAAATCTTCTATTATGATAGGTATTGGTACTATTAGGTGAAAAATGGTTTAAAGATTGTGAATTTTCATGAATTTTCATTAAAGGATTTGGTAGCAAAGGCAACAAAATCATAAACAGGTTTAGATGATGAGAGTTGTTTTTCATGTTGTAGTATTAGGGCAAAGACTTTATTAATTGGGGACAAGGTTTCAATTATCATAATTTGGGATTGGACAATAGTGAAATTATCATTTAGACCGTTGAGAAATCTGATTACATAATCATTGTCTTGGTATTTTCTAACAGTAACTACAGCTTCACATTTGCAAATAGGTTCACAGGTACATGTAGGTATAGGTCTTAAGTTCATCAATTCATCCCATAACACCTTAAGATGACTGAAATAATCAGTTACTAAAACATCACCTTGCTGGTATAAGAAGATTTCCTACTGTAAATCAAAAACTCTAAATGAATCACCTTGTGCAAACCTATCCTTCAAATCTTTCTAAACATCACATATATGATCAATCCATATAATACTATGAGCAATTGAGGCAAAAACAAATTTTAATAGCCAAGACAAAACCATTGTGTTGCATCTTTTCCAATTTGGATAGATTGGATTATCTTAAACAGGTGCACTGATTGAGCCATCAACGAACTGAAACTTATTTTTAGACATAAGAGCCATCTTCATTGAACGAAACTAAGAATGATAGTTAGAACCATTCAATGGAGGTGAAACCAGAACAAGAGAAGGATTTTCATTAGGATGAGTGTAGTAAGGATTTGAAGAATGTTCTTCTGCTCTTGTAATTGAATTAATATAACCAAAAGAATTACTAGCAGATCTAGAAGCAGTACTGAGATTTGCCATTAAAATGAATATCTTAATGAAGAGATTATGAAGAATAAAGAGTAATTGGAGATTAAAAAAGATATTTCAGAAGAAAAATGGAGAAGAATCAAGGAATTAAGAAGAGAAAAAGAAACCCAAAGAACACAGGGAAAACCTTAAAAACACAGAGGAAGGAAATTGCTCTGTGTGAACATTGATTTTCTACACCCCTCGGACTTGTGCCAAGCACTGGATCCTAAGCCATTCACAGACGAACTCAGAAAGCATCAGAACGGGTCTAGGCCTTTGCTGCCACCCTAAAGGGGAGGCATTGCCGCTGCCCCCCCTTTGGCGGTGCTGCCAACCCATTTATGTGTTGCCGCTCTCCTTTCTTCTCTGTGCCGCCAAAAGCCCTGGTGGTGTCGCCACCCCCTTCGGCGGCACTCCTCCTTCTTCTTGATGGTAGCTCTATACTTTGCACTTTTTTCATCAAATCCCACATCGGGAAATGATGAAATAAGACCCTTCAAACTTTTATTATAAATAGAAAGCCTCCTCCCATCTTCCAAACACACAGAAAATCATCTAGTTTGAGTTTTCACTATTTGATTTCACTCTCTTCTCCCCTATATACATATTCTTTCTTATTTCTTTAGCTCTCTTTGAGTTTAAAAAGAAGGACTTTTTAGGGCGTGTGAAGCCCATTTTCTTTAGTTCTCTTTGAGCTAAAGAATGACAAAATCCAAGACATGTGGAGCCTCAAAATTTATTTAATATAAAGTTACTACGTCCGTTTCTTTTCTTTTCTTTTGAATTATTAGGTAAAAGACAGATTGACCATCTCCCCATGCTTCAATCGATTCAAGGTGGAACTCTGATTTGGAAGAGCACTCCGTCCGCTGCCTCCCCAAAGATCAAGACAAAAGGTACCAACTCATAAACTTCTTCTTCTTTTCTTATTTTGATAAAGCATTAAAATAAACAACTCATCTTTTACCTTTCTTTAGTTTGATAGAGAATCAAAATAAAGAACCAAAGCATGATAAATTGGGCATAAAATCAACCTTCCTTCTCAAGAAGGAAGAACTGCATGGGTTTTGCTTCCCATTCAACTGGATACGCAAGCAAGATGTATAAAAGTTTCAAATCCAAAAATGTTAAAAAACCATCTTTTTCCTTTTACTTTGTTTATTCGATTCTTATTTTGTCTATTTGATTTATTTTTCTTTATTTTAACTTAGATCTTTGGGGAATGTGTGATCAACCTAGAACCCATAAGGGCTAGCGTTGATATCCCCTATTTTGGGTTTTTGAATTGTACTAATTTACTTTATCACTCTCTTTTATTGCTTTATTTCTTTATATATTCATCTTATATGTCATTCTTTAAATTGTTCATTTTAAAAATATTTTAAATCAATGTTAAAATTAGAAGCCAAGTTCAACTGAAAACCTAGTTCCCGAATCCTCTTTGGTTTCAAAGACTAGTGCACTTTTTTTCTTTGG
Organism: Aleurites moluccanus; assembly: GCA_948193065.1. Classification (NCBI taxonomy): domain Eukaryota; kingdom Viridiplantae; phylum Streptophyta; class Magnoliopsida; order Malpighiales; family Euphorbiaceae; genus Aleurites; species Aleurites moluccanus. Next base: position 11,946 of record CANXYC010596024.1, on the reverse strand, counting down.
GATAAAATTGGAGTCAAAATGGGTTTTTACCTTAAATTTTCCCAACAAAAATAACTTAAGGTGGTGACTTTAGAATTCAAAATCATTTCCAAATAAAAGGCACTAGGGTCGTCTCAATTCATGAGAAATCGTCTCAAAATGAGCATTCCCGATTCCATTCAGTTGTACAGGACACGGTAATTGGGCGAGGCCTTATACTCTGATACCATATTGATATCAATCAATCAAAAGTGGAGAAGAATGAATTCTTTATTCAATATACTATAGCTTTATAGACTTAGCATATATATACGTGAAGTTCTTAAAACTGAGCTCACACTTTAGTAACTAATCTAACAAACTCGTTTACAACTTATTAACAAACTAACTAACTAACTAAAAGAGACTAAGTGAATAGTAATAATTTATAGCTAATATTTTCTTCTTCATACTTAGAAGAAAATCATCCCTGTATATGGTTGAAACTACTCCTTTCTTCAACTAGTCTTTGATCTATCCATCACAATAATGGTATCGTATATACTACGGAATCTTCTCCATACACTATAAAATTTCTCCCAGAACAAACATAAAAAAGTCTAATGGACACCGATAATCCTTTTTATCGAAAAACATCAACAACTCAGATATGAAGTTCTATTTATATGATATTCCAATATCTTAAAATCTAGACATAACAAAAAAATTTGTGCTTGGTTAGAAGTCCAAGTAGCTAGACCAGACTCTACATTAGGAAGTGTCATTGAAGATTTTCTTCACATATGTGTTGGTAAACTACAAGAGTGGTATCTCTATCTCAATGATATGGCAAAAGCACTTCTTAATTGCAAAGGAATTCCTAAATTTATTTATCTCCATAGAGAATTTGTTAGACATGTTGTTGATGATGTAGAGAATGCAAAAAAAAAAAGATTTTTTATCAAAATGAATTGTTATTCTATATAGAAAAAGATCTTGATAGACATTTCCAAAATATATCTAAAAGGTTCTATGAGCTCCATGACCAAAATAAACTTGACCTCAAACAAGCTTTCATCATTTCCTTTCTTGAGTCTTTGATGACTTCCATTGAAACAACTCTACAAGACAAAGGAAAAAGTCTGAATGAATATGGATTAAATTTAAGAAACCATGATATTTTCTCTTTCAAAAATATGTGACACCCATAAGCTTTTGAATAAAACTTTAAAATGACATAAAAATCCCACTTAAAACAATCTTGTAATAGACTTGATCTTTACGTTAAATGTGGAGCAAAAGATTGTGTTTGTCCATCCAAAAAAAAAAAGAAGCACTTCTTCAGAATTAAGGGCTATCATGGAAGGTCTTCCAAGAGATCATCTTGAAAGTATCGTTTCTTTTAAAAAACACTTTTGAGGCAATACGACAGGCAAGTGTTATCTTGTGGAAGAAGAGGATATTTTGCAAAAACTTGTCCTAATAAGCCTAAACAAGTGGCAAAGCTTATATAATGCATTCAACAATTTACTTAAGTTTAACTTCAAGATGTTGATTTAGAATTTTTGTTCTCTTAAGATGAGGTTGATTCTCCAGAAAGTCTTTTTATCATACAAGACTATTCTTTTAAGGATAAAATTTATGAACCATTTATTCAGTCTCACATGCCTCTCTCCCAGTGGGAAAGTCAATTCATCATGTTCCTCTAGTGTATGTTCAACTCTTTTCAAAGAAATATTTAGACCTATCAAAGTTGTTGCATTCATAATCACTAGTATACATTATACAATGCTCAATCCAATAGTTCTTCCACAAGAATTTTGAAAGCATCGTAAGGAGAATTTCAAGGTTGCTAATGAAAAAAAATATTTAGCACAGATTATATCACTAAGACTTATATAAAAATTCAATTCTTTCCAGGATCTGGGAGTAATGTGGGATCTCTCATACTAAATAAGGATATAATCCTTATTTTTGACATCTTTTGGAAGACGAAGACTTTACAAATTATGCTTGATGGAGTAAGTTATAATTACTTCCAACCATACACATCAATTCCTTCTTTATTTCCTCAATCAATCTTCGGTCACCTTCACTCTTAATTTTCTTAAAGATGAATTAGTTCAACATTGTTGTGTTGATTTTAAAATTGAATTATTATAAAAAAAAAAAAGCTCTCTTGTTTTGGAGTAATACATACTTTTCTTCTCACTCCCTTTCAAACAAAATGAAGGTATTATTCCTACTAAAGCCACTTACCCCATAATACCACCTTCAAACCTACAATTGGCAATGTATGAATGTTCTCAACTCCACTTTCAATGGCTCATTGAACCATAGAGTCAGACTAGGCATGTTGAGAATACTATTTGAACAAAAAGTCAGAGCAAGTCTAAGAAAATAAGAAATAGGTCGTCAACTAGTATTAACCTTTAAATTATTTTTTAAAGAATGAAAAGTTTCCTCTTCCAAAGATTTCCTACCTATTTACTCATTTATCCTTTGCTAAGAATTTTTTCAAATTTGACTTTAAAGCAAGATTTTGACAATTAAGAATTTAGGTTGAAAATAGATGTAATTTTTTTTTTTTTGTACTTCTAATCACATTATCAGTGGATGATTATGCCTTTTATTTTAAAGGTTGTAACCTTTTTATTTTAGAAGTCATGGTTTGAATATATGAACATCTTATGCATAGTTCCCTCATCTATATTGATGATACTATTTTATTCTCCCCCCGATATCGAAACCTACCATTAACTTCTTTCATAATTTTTGTCCTTGAATCGGTGTTATGCTATCAGCCTCAAAAATGCATATTGCAGAGGAAGAAATCATCTTCTTGGGTATGATATTAAAAATGAAAAATGTAATATCTGCCATTTTGTTATATTTTATTTGTTGTGTAATTGATGAATTTAAATTAATAAAGGATAAGAATGTTTGAGAAATTTCAGCATTTCTGGTTGTAGGAAATTGTGAGATTGATTGCATGTTCTTAGAGAAATAATTTAGTAAAGTGTAAAACATGAAAGTTATGAGTTTATGTCTTAACTGAAATTCTATAAAATGGCATAGCAAAATTCTGTGTGTGATGAGTTAAGTCCCTTTGAGCAAGACTGGCCTGGTTGAGTGTTTCTGCAGGAAGTCTCTGTCTGTTTGAAATTTCTGGGAATGACTGAAACAGATTGAGCCAAAGGTGTAAACATGAAAAATGTTCCTTTATGTATTGTGATGTTGGCTGTAAAATTTTAAGATTTTTGAATAAGTATATCTCAGTGGAGAGTGGATTTTCTCAGGTCTATTCGGTTGGATTTTGGGGCAGTAAGTCTGGGTGACATGTAGAGAGTCACCATGGTCTGTGTGTTAATCTTAGTGATTTAAATTTTGGATATGTTGTGCCCCTGCATATTTATTTTAAGTGGCAAAAAGAATCAGGAAGTTTGGATGTTTGTAGCTCAATTGCGAGCTGGTTAAGTATAAGTTGTCGAAGAAGAGCTTAATTCAGTAGGATCTGGTTAAGGCGAGCCGGCAAAATGCGAGGTAGCATTTTGCGAGTCGGCAATGCGAGCTGGGGAAGTGGCGAAGTGGTGAGGTGAGATTGTTGAGGTGGCAATTCACGAAGATGAAGTTTGGCGAAGAGGATTTGGCGAAGAGGAAAGGCGAGGTGGCATTATGCGAAGAGGCATTATGCGAAGTGGCATTATGCGAAGAGGCATTATGCGAAGAGGCATTATGCGAAGTGGAAGTTCGCAAAGCAGAGTTTGGAGAAGAAGGAATGTGCGAAGTGGCAATTCACAATCAGGATTTGGCGAAGAGGGAGATAGGCGAAGCGAGTTGGCGAAGAGGCGAAGAAGCATTGCCGAGGTGACATATGCGAGGAAGAGTTTGCTAGGAGATTTTGGAGAGGCAGCATATGCGAGCTGGATTAGTGAAGTGGCATTGCCGGATCAGTTTGGCGAGCTGAGAAGTGCGAACTGGGAAAAGCAAAGTGGGAATGGCGAGCTGGCTTCTGCAAGGTAGCTTTGCCGAGGCGGATTGGCGAGCTGGCAAGTGAGATTTCTGGGGTAGTGGTCTATTTAACCCCAGCAACCCAGTAGTGTTTCTCACGATTTTTCCTTCCTTCTTTCTTCGATAATTTCTGTCTTTTCTCATATCAGTCCCATTTTATTTTCTAAGGCATTAATACTCAAATTAATGCATTACACTTCTAGATTATTCTATATTAAGGCAGAAATCATCAGATTTGAGCAAGAAATCTCAGGAATTTCAGTTTTGAAGAAATAAGGTAAATTTTCTTCCAAGGTTATTTTCTTTTATATTTATTTAAGTCTGTTGATTAGAACAATTAATATTGGCTGTATAGAATTTATTGCAAGAAATTTGAATCATTAATGGTAATTAATGTGGAAGGAAATCAGAATGTTGGGACTGTCATAAATAGTAACATGAACAGTAAATCTGAATTTAATGCAGATTTTTCTTTAAGAGATAATTAAATTGATGTTGAGAATTAAGAATAGAGACTCTAAGATGGTTAAATATTCAGAAATCATGTTAAATATTATTGATTTGGAGAAAACCCTAATTTTATATGTTTGGAAAAATTTCTTAGGAGGAGAAAATCAAATTAATTGAGGAGTTGGAGTTGAGCATATTGCTAAAGAAAAATTTAAGAGAAATTGTGTAAGTGGTAAGTATGAACATTTCACTTGTTTCTCATCTGTTTGAAATAATATGACCAAGCATTCTCAATTTGTTCATCTATTTATGTAGATATATTTATAATGTAAATGGCTTGATCAATTTTCTTAGATCATGTTCATATACTTCTTGCTTGTTAAATTCGATTGAATGATGATATATGTTGATGGTCTTGCGACCAATATGTTTCTTATGAGATTGATACCACATGACCCTATGGATAGAATACTCTTCCCAATGAGAGTAAATTCATTGGTCCATAGTGCACTTTGGGAGCCCAGCTGATAGGGTTTTTATCAGTGTTCCACCTAGAGGGGACCATGAGCTCTAAGCATATGCCTGGCCAAGCATGCGTTCACGTTAAGGTAGCAAGGCTACTAATACGTATGTTATGACATGAGATCAGTTCTATCAGATGAGATTTGATAATGTCATTCTTTGTGAGCATTTTATATTCTATATAAGAACCATGATTCACTTTGTAATATGATTTGATATTGCTAATTATTGTAAGCACTTATGTTCTTTCAAGTAAAGCTTATGAACCTTCCATATATATATATATATATATATATATATATGTTCATGACCATGATTTGATATTTAGATTCTTGATTTATGATGTTCATATCTTACTGAGTTGAAGGCTCACTCCTCTTCTGTGGATTTCAGGTAATAGCATAGCTCATGAAGGAGCTAATAGAGAAGACCCAACTTCTTGACCCATTCCTCCAAGAAGCTTCAATGTAATAATCTTTGAGATATTTTATATATTCATTAAATGGTATTATGACACGATATGTATTGGGAGTATACTTTAGAGCTCCGTAGTTAGTCATTTGAGGATAATATTTTGATGTATGAATTGTTAAATTTTTGGTACTCTTGTTCCTTAGTGATGTGATATGCATCTTTTGATCAGTAAGGAACAAGAGAAAGCTATAAAATGATAATGGCAAAGATATGATTGATGCTTAATTGAATTTATAGAAATGATCATTGTATGATATTATATGATATTGTAATTGATATAATTATGCATGAGATTCAGGATTTATGAGTTCTACGGGTTTATGGTGGTCTTAAGCCTACCCTTGCCCTAGGACCGTTGCACCACTGGAGTTGGGGTGTGACAATTACCCAACCCAAATGTAAAGTGATATATATTAAGCTCACTAAATATTTTATACTCATTCTGTAGTGGCTTAACATTTTTCAAGTCGGAAGTAAATAGCGGGTTCTAAGCCTTCTTCTTCTTCTATGGAACCAGAAGACTTATTTTGCAATGTAAATATTAGTACTCTATATCTGTATAATATTTTAGTAGCTCCATAGTTTGTAACTGGTTATAGTTGTGTCTATGTAACTTAATACATATATATACTGTTAAATTATGTTTGTTTTATGGATAATAAAGCAAAGCGATTACTGAATTACAGAGCATAGAAAAAAAAAGTAAATAATTAAGTAATAATAAAAGATAAATGTTTATGTCAGAGGTTCTAACAATATTGGTTGTCTTAAACTGATCCCACATTCTAGGATTGTTATGTTTCAATTTCAGGACGTGACATCTCCCCTTCTTTTAACTGTACTTCTCTCTAATTTATAAATAACTAATCATTAGCCCATGCTTTGCATGGTTTTAGTTGAATTAATTAAATTTTATTAATTATTGAATCAAATAATATTACATAATTAAAATAAATTAATATTTATATTATTTTTTTATCTCTATAATTTTCTTCCACATTTTATCTCTCTTTCTCTTCCATCCTTCCCTAAATTTTATTTCTTTCATAAAAATTATGAATTAATTATTATTATATTGCGTTTTTGGGGTTAAAAGAGAAAAGGAAACATAATTTTTTTAGAAACATGATTTTTCTTTTTCTTTTTTTAAGATAGAAATCATGGGGTAGAGAAGAAAAGAATTGAATTTTTTTTCAATTGAAAGATAGAAAAATAAATTGAAGAAAAAGTAGGAAAATGATTTTTTTTAAATTGAAAACTATAATGTAGAAAGAGAAAAAATATTAATATAAAATTTATAAATATAATATTACTTTTAATTTTAATTTTGACTAATTTTTTTATTTAAATATAATTGCAATAAAAATTATAAACTAGGATAAAATTGATAAAATAAAAATTATTGAGATAAATTTAATACATTATAAGTATTAGATAACTTTTTGAGTTATTAATGTATATAGCTTTTAAGTGTAGAAAAAAATTATTACTTTACTTATATGTGTCACGTCCCAAATTTGGAATATGACAGTCCTAAAGCACGGATAAACTTAAAGTCACCAGATACCCGTAAAACCCCTTTTATATCTCATTATCTCAACCTATAATATCAATATCCACATCCATTTTCATACATTTATCATTGATCTACCATTCTCTTTTCATAATCGTATTAAGTCTAACATATTAAATATAATTCATAAATATCATAAGAAATATCATACATCGTGTTTGCTTAAGTACTTTGTTTAGATACAAAGCCATGGAGCAACTACAAACTTTAAATGTAACATAGTATACATTACTAAAATACACTGCTGGTTCAATAGAGGAAGGAGATTGGGAACCTGCCTTTACTCCTGATCTGAAAATGTTTAACAATTAAAAAGTGAGTATAAATAGACTCAATGAGTCAAATATATATTATTATACAATGGATTAGGTAGGTAACAAAAGGTGAGTTATAAACAATAAATGGATTCATAAATAGCACGCCAAATACCCAACTTATAGATAAATAAAGGAAAGATGTTGGTGAACATTTAAGATTAACAATAAAGTACATTGAGAGTTCATGTTGGTTCAATGAATCAAAGGAACTCATGGCATGTCCGTATAATAGATATAGAGGGTCTCATATACATGTCACATATTAATTACATTTCAATCTCGTATGAATTACATAAGGCGGGTTACGGCTAGGACAAATCCCTTCTTAACTAGGACAAATCCCTTCCTAGCTAGGACAAATCCCTTCCTAACTAGGGGTAGGACATTATACCATGTCCAGTAGGTCACTATGCACAATGTTGATGACTTTCTCCTCACTACCCCATCAGTATAGTAACTTTGCTATATTAACACATATAATAGGCATTGGAAAGGAAATATAGTAACAATCAATCAATAGAAATAATAAAGTTTTATTAACAAATTAATAGGCTCATTGGTATCTTATTAATCATTAAGTAGCGAAGTAATTCAATAACATGTCTTATGTTCATTGTAAGGTATGCCAAATAGCATAATACATCAAGAATGGGTTAGGTGCAAAAGTGGTCAGCGAAGGTCAGTTGCGCTAGCAAAATTAGCTAGCCAACTGGTAATGATGGTATTGACTTGGTAGGCCTATGGAATTTTCAAAGGGGCATTTCATCGAACACTTGGTGTGCACAACTTTAGGTCTATTTTGATAGATTTTTGGAAAAAGTTTAACAATGTCTGGGGTTCACATCAAGGTCGCATTACAATAAACACAATGGATACAACAAACATAATATTAATTCAAAGGAAAACATAGAAAATTAGACTTGAAAGCAAAGGATTTTTCAAAGGTATGGTTCAACCACTTGTAAAAGAACAAGGAATGGCTTCCAAAATTTCATATATAGTTATGAACATGCATAATAACATATATTTAAAACTCTTCCAATTCCACAACTTGGTTTTCAATGTTCCAACTAAGCTCTTTAGTCCAACTTTGTCAATCCCATCATCTTTTCCATTCTATTTTTGTACTACAATCAATTAAACATATTATTAACAATGTATTCTAGTGTAATTTCTAATTATTTAACTGAATTAACATTTTTCCCAAATTCTAGGATTTTAAAGTTTAAGGTTTTCTTTTAAGTTTCATCACTGACAGCTTTGACTTTATTTCTATTTTTTTAGCTAAAGTTGACCAACTGCTTTGATTCTTCTGCCTAATTAAACAAGACATCTCAGTTAAAAAATATCCAAATTTCAAACTAATTCAAGCACTATATAATTTATGGTGACTATTTGAATTTAGCCCTACTGTCAGCCCTACTGCCCTGCAACTTTTATCTGGGCATCCTTTACTGATTTGATTATATCTCCTAATATACATGACTAATGCTAAAACTATTTTACAAAAACTTGGATAAGATATAAATAAACACTTTTTATGTTTAACACTTTTCCTAATTCGGACTCTAAAGTCTCCAAAATATTAAAACCTAGTGGCCTTTCTGTTGGACCCTTTATCCGAGTCAGTTTCATTTTAAGCCAAATATCTCTTTCCTCACTTTTAATTTCACAAAACTATTTTAGAGACATAAATCTACAAATTTTATATTTTATACTTTTCCAAATTTATTTCTTAAGGCTATGAAATCAGTGGTACAACTTTCAATTTTAAACTAAACCTAGATGCAGAAACCCTAATTCAGAATTCTACAATATCAAACTCTCTTGTTTTACTCTTCCAGCCACAAATATTCTATTTTAATCCATAAATATTTTAAAATTACAATTTACATGAACAAATTAGAGGATAGAGTAGAGAATTTTATCTTAGAATTTAATGTTTGGTGGAGCTTTTGGTGGAAAAATAAAGAAGAAACTTTGGAGGAGGCTTCCAAGGTAGATTGGCAGCTATAAATGGAGGAAGAAGTTGATGCAAATGGTAAGTTCTAGTAGTTTTTATGATATTTAGTTGTGGGGCTCACCAAATAGTGTATTTACCATTTTGCTCTTGCTTAGTTTCCATATTTACACTTATGTCATTCTTATTTTCTAACAAATTTCAAGTTTAGGAAATATTTTATTACACTATTAATTCTTCTTTTAACTCATTAAATTCAATTCATCTTAAAATAAGACATACAATTTTAAATTTATATTTGAAGTTCTAAGGTCTATGAAAATTTTAAGGTAATTTGGTAAAGTTTAGTATGGAAATTAAAAATAAGAAATACATAAAAATATATTCAGTTTCAAGTATTAATGTTGGAAGTATTTAGGTTCTTTTTTTACTATTATTTCATTTAATATCATCCTGGGTAGGATTTTGAATTTTGGACAGACTGTTTCCCAGTTTGCCCTTGACTTTCACTTATTTACGATTTTGTCATTCTTTGTTTTTTCATCACTTCTTTTCACTTTTTCTTTTTCTTTTTTTTTTTTTCATCACCACCTAGCATTATTTTAGCTCTATAATTATTCACTTTTCAGTGCTTAATATTCTCATATTTACTGTAGAATTAGCTAGTTGTATTGATAAACTTCTTCAGATATTTTGGATCAAAATTAAAAAAAAAAAATCCCTAGTATTTGTGGTGTGTTTTAGGGTGTTATACTATACCCCCTTTAAAAAAAAATGTCCTTTAATTTTCATTCAACTAGCTCTTTATTCATGTATGGTTAATAATATATCTATCTTATTTATTAAGTAGTAATTTCTTATAGAAATTGACATTTTGATTCGATTTTAGATCGTTGGTAACAATGGATATGCAATAGATTTGAAGAATTTGGATGAGAATATTAGATTATGACTTTAAAAAATTTTAATTTATTTATGTAAGTAAGACGAATATCTTATGTTTTGCTATATTTTCTTTACATCTTTCGTTGTATAGCTTTAAATAATTTTCTTTCATTTATTATTGAAATGTGCTTAAATTATTCTTTAAGAACTTTTGATTCTGTTTATTATTTGTCTTTAAGGAATGGTGTATTATATTCTTTCACATTTATTAGTGTTATATTGTTTGTTGTCTCATAATGAGTCTATCTCTATTCATCATCTTTTATATCTTATATTCCCTTTACAATGTTTATCTTTACTATAATATTATAATCTACATTACTATCATCTTATCTAAAATGTCTAATAATTTAACAACAATTCTTCAAACATACTTTTAACACATATATGATTCTTCTTTGAATTTTCAATCATATTCACTTTATCCATGTATCTCATAAAATTTTAATTAAAGACTGTATATTTTTCATTACCATACATGTTTCCAATCAATTCATCATAAACTTCATCATAAACTAATCATATGTTTTATTATTGTATAACCATATATTGTACTCTTACAATTTCTAATTAATCTTATTTGATCCCTACTAAACCTCAAATTGCCTTGCACATTATTCATATTATCTTATACTCTTTAAAATTCAATCTTCTCGATAATCCCAAATTGATCTTTATGCATATATATCATTGAAAATCATATATTGTATAAGTCACATTTTAAACTTGCATACTACATCTACTATTATATTATTCATCTTATCATTAGACTTACTCATTTCACTTATTGTCTATTTATTGACGCCCCAACTCATATTTTCTTAACTACATTCTTTCTCATCTTTACATACCTCAGTTTACTATTTATAACCTATTGTACCTATCCTAACTTCTCTATATGTTTCATATATCAGGTCTGACATCAGAACCACGTCCAATTAATATCAATATGTCACAACGATAATATTCACCCCATTTACAAGTAACTTACTTCCTATAGTATGATAACATAACATTTTTTAATAGAATCTATCATAATAGTCATCAGCTTTGAATTCATATCATATAGTAATACATTAATATGTTCAGGTTGTTATCCATAGCTAATCATTCATATCCATCAATAGATTACATAATATTATCTCTATCTCATATGTATCACTTTAATAAAAATTTGAATTATCAAGTCAATTATGTCTTACATTACCAATTGATCCCACATTTATAGTATGATAACTCATCTAGCTTACAATCCATTAGTATATGGACTTATCATTAGTATTATCATTAACATCATTATAATGCCAATACAACCATAATCAATATCTCATCATCAATGTTTTTTTTTTTTTGAATTTATGATGCTTTCTTGCCTCTCATATTTTCTTTTGACTTCAATAACTAAAAAAAAATCTATGCCTTATACTATGTTATTCTCGTTAATGAACGATTCATTCCATTTGAAATCAAATTATCAGAGTGTAATACCTGTGTAATTTTTTTATTTTATTTTTGTTATGAATGTTGTTGTGACCAGATTGATGTTTTGAAAATCTTAGAAATTGTGTTTGGTTAAGATTTATGTGAGTCGGTATTGTAATTTCACAGAATATATATATATATATATATATATATATATATATATATATATATATATATATATATATATATTAGATATATATTTTATCTATAGTCTGTGGGGAGTTGTAGAATAGAGGAGAGATGAGGTTTTAGCT
>CANXYC010595979.1:0-11104 GCA_948193065.1 Aleurites moluccanus | reverse complement strand
TGGAGTCATTCTGTAACTCTGACTGACCCATTTCTACAATTCACCTTGAATTACCCTTTATTTACCAAAATGCCATTGTTCACTTTTCAGTGTTCCTAAATGATTTTCACTTCTTTCTTTTTACCAAAATTACACATAAATTATGGTCATATTTTATTCCCAAGCCAACTTCAAAAATTCTTTTGTTGACCGGACTACTAATTTCTCGGCAGTGTTCTCACACCGCCAGTTTTCGAAAAAGTTTCAAATTTGTTTTCTTACTGTGTTTCTAAAATTATTTTCCATCAATTCAAGACTAATGGACCACATACTGGAAAAAATTTCATGCATATATGTTATGGCTTTCTAGGGTATTACATTATAAGATGCTAGTCATTTCACCAAGATAGACTGGAGGTCGGGTTAACATATATTAAGAATTCATAATGAAGATGTACCGAAGACAACTTTTTGAACTAGATATAGACACTATGAGTTCTTAGTGTTGCCAACTGGATTGACTAATGCACCAGAACTTTATGAATAGGGTGTTCAGGCCATTTCTGGACAACTTTGTCATTGTATTCATCGATGACATTCTTGTATATTCTAGGAACAAGGAAGAGCATGAAGAACATCTACGAATTGTATTGCAGACCTTGAGGGACCAACAGTTGTTTACCAAGTTTTCCAAGTGCGAGTTTTGGCTCGATAGTGTTTGTTTCTTTGGGCATGTGGTGAGTAAGGAAGGACTTAAACTTGATCCGAAGAAAGTGGATGTGATCCTAATTGGCCTAGACCCATAAATGTTTTCGAAGTTAGAAGTTTTTTGGGTTTGGCAGGGTATTATAGGAGGTTTGTATAAGATTTTTCTAAGATAACAACACCCTTGACCAAACATACTCAGAAGCAAGTGAAATTCCAATGGATGGATGCTTGTGAAGGGAGTTTTCACAAGTTAAAGACTTGTCTTACCACGACACCTATTTTGGCTTTGCCATCAGGAGAAGTAGGATATGCAGTATACTATGATGCATCGAGAGTGGGACTCGGATGTGCACTTATGCAGTGTGATAGAACGATAGCTTATGCTTCTAGACAGTTGAGGAAACATGAGGTGAATTACCCTACGCATGATCTTGAGATGGATGCAATTGTATTCTCATTGAAGATATGGAGACGCTACCTGTATGGAGAGAAGTGTGAGATCTTCACAAATCATAAGAGTTTGAAGTATATCTTATAGCAAAAGGATCTCAATATCCGGCAGAGAAGATGGATGGAATTACTAAAAGATTATGATTGTGAAATTTTGTATGATCCAGGAAGGGCTAATATGGTGACGGATGCTTTGAGTAGAAAATCTTTGGGAAGTTTAGCCCATATCTAAGTTAGTAGAAGATCTCTAGTGAAAGAGGTGCAGAGTTTGCATGACATGGGAATTAGATTGGAAATGTCAGATGTGGGTGTGCTTTTGGCTTATTTTCAAGTTAAACCAGTACTTATTGATCATATAAGAGAAGCACAAGATAAGGATCCTTAGTTGGTAAAGCTAAAGAACGATGCAGGAACAGAGAGGGCTCTAGGTTTTTCCATAGTTAATGGTGTACTAAGATTGGGCAATAGATTATGTGTTCCAGCTGTGGATGGATTAAGGGATGTGATTCTCAAGGAAGCTCATCATTCCAGCTACAGTGTGTATCCAGGTACAACAAAGATGTACCACGACATCAAGAGTTCTTATTGGTAGAGTGGAATGAAAAGAGATGTTGCAGAATATGTAGCTAAAAGTCTAACTTGTTAGCAAGTTAAATTCGAGCATCATAAGCCTTTGGGACTACTTCAACAGTTGTCATTGCAAGAATGGAAATGGGAGAGAGTGACTATAGATTTTGTGGTTGGATTGCTAAGGACTTTATGAGGCCATGATTCGATATGGGTTATTGTTGATAGATTGACCAAGTCAGCTCACTTCTTGCCAGTCAAGATGACTTATATAGCTTCTCAGTATACACATATATATGTTGATGAGATTATCAGGCTTCATGGAGTTCTAGTTTCAATCATCTCAGATAGAGGTACTCAGTTCACCTCGAGATTTTAGCAGAAATTGCAAGAGTGATTGGGTACACAACTTGATTTCGTCACAACATTTCATCTGCAGATGGATAGGCAATCAGAGAGGACCATCCAAACTCTAGAAGACATGCTGAGGATGTGCATTCTAAACTTTGTTGGAAATTGGGATACTCACTTACTGTTGATAGAATTTGCCTACAACAATAGCTACCATTCAACGATCCAAATGTCTCCTTATGAGGCCTTGTATGATAGAAAATATGGATGTCCCTTGTGGTAGGATAAGGTTGGGGAAAAGTATATCGAAGGGACCGAATTGATAAAATATACGTCAGAAAAGATTTCACTGATCCAAGAGAGATTAAAGACAAATTTTAGTTTCCAAAAGAGTTATGCCGATCCAAAGAGAAAAAACCTTCAGTTTTCCATTGGAGATCTAGTATTCTTAAAGATCTCACCAATGAAAGGAGATCTACGATTTGGCAAGAGAGGCAAGATATCTCCATGATTTATCAGACCCTTTGAGATTCTGAGCAAGATTAGAGAGGTTTCATACAAGCTAGCATTGCCACCTAAAATGGATAGTGTGCATCCAGTATTCCATATAACGATGCTTCGAAAATACGTTATCGATCCTTCTCATGTGCTACAAGTTCCGGCAGTAAACCTTCAGCAAGACTTAACATATAAAGAGATTCCAGTCGCCATTATGGAACAAATGATTAAGAGACTATGAGATAAAGATATAGCAATGGTTAAGGTCCTATGGAGGAATCAATCAATGGAAAAATGCACTTGGAAAAGTGAACAGAGCATGTAGGACAAGTACCTTTATCTATTTCAAAAGCAAGGTAAGTCTTAAAATTCGAGGACAAATTTTCTTAAGGTGGGGAGAATGTAATACCCAGTACTTGGAATGTTAGAGTAGATATGTGTTCATTCATGTTTATTTGATGAATGTTAGCATGTGTATATTTATATGTGCATGGTATATAATCTAGAATGTTATTTTGAGTATAGATTACTGCTAGAATGATTACATGATGAGTTATAATTGATTTTGAGATGTTAAACATATATATGTAAAAGTTGATTGAGTTTGGATAAGTTAGAATGAAGAAACATGAGAGATTCTCATCAGTAAGCCTTTCGTAGGCATGAAGATTCCTCACGAGCATGATGTGTTCTTCACAAACGTGAGACATCATTCACGGGCATGAGAAAAGCTTCTGTGTGAATTTGCCAACTCTTCAGATTGGTCTTCACGGGCGTGAAACGTCCCTTCACGACCGTGAAGAAATACTTTGAACCCAATGAGAACAAATGGCCTTCATAGTCATGAAACCTATTCACGGGCATGACGACACGGGCCTATAAATATTTAACCTTTTTCTTCTTCATTTTCAAATCTCATTTATTTCATTCCATTCTCTTTCTTTCTCCATAAATACAGTTCACCCACCCATAAATTCATTAAATATTCTTCTCAAGCACTTATTTCATCTCCAAACATAAGAATCTAGAGTCAAACCTTTAAGAACATCAAGATTTCAGAATTCTCAAGGATTCTCCATTTCTAGGAATTCAAGGTATTTATTCCAAACTCAATTTTAAGTTTAAGATAAGTTAATTAATGGTTAGAATAGATGAATATAAATTAAGTATAGATGTTTAAGAGCCTCATTAGTATTTATTATGAATTATAAGCAAGATATATATGGATTTAGGGTTTTGGGTGAATAATAGCCATTCATCCCAATCTTCTACATTTCTTGAATAAGTGATTAAATTGATGTTAGAAAATATATTAGGATTCTAAAGGATGATTAGAATCATAAGAATTTACCATGTATGAACATTATTAGGCATAAACCCTAATTATAAGTATTTACGAATTTGAAATAGGAGAGGAGAACTCAAGGGAATGGAGGAGATTATTGAATGTACAAGTAATTGAGGGAAATACAAGGATAATTTGCTTTGAGGTAAGTATAAACATTGCATATGCATATTTTTTCCTAGAAATTGATTGTCCAAACTTTCCTAATGTACATGTATATGATTCTTATGTTATATAATATTGTATTGTTAACCTATTAAATGAAATCGCATGATGTTCTCAAACAAATGATAATTTGTTCCATGTAATCACTTTAAATGTTGTAAATAACTTGGTCGTCCTTCTTTGGACTAAGTTCATATAAAACCTAATTGTTAATATAAATGAATTCATATTTATGTGTTGATGGACCTATGATTCTTTGTGAAATCCAAGTTATATGACCTATGATATGTATATGTATAAAATGCTCTTCCCAATGAGAGTAAATTCATTAGTCCATTTTGCACTTTGGGAACCTAACTGATAGGATATTTATCAGTGTTCCACCTACAGGGGACCATGAGCTCCAGGCATATGCCCGGCTAAGCATATGTATTACGATAAGGTAACAAGGCTACTGATACATTCCATTAACATAAGGTAGTAAGTCTACTGACGCGTTTTGATGATGACAGTTCCTATATAATTTGATAGTGTTATTCGATTGTGAGCACTTATGTTCTTGTAAGCATAACCTTATGAAACTTCCATACCTATGTTCCTTTAGCTTGACCTTTGAATTGCATGTTTATATCTTACTGAGTTGAAAGCTCACTCCTCTTATGTAGATTTCAAATGATAGTATAGCTCGAGAGGTAGCTAATATAGAAGACAAAGCTTCTTGATTCATTCCTCCAAGAAGACTCTATTTAATTTTTTTGATGTATATTATTTTTTATTATGGTATTTATATATATGAGGGGTATACTCTAGAGCTCCGTAGTTAGATGATAAGGATGATATTATTTTGATGCCTGAATTGATACATTATGGGTTGCCCTTGTTCCTTATTGATGTGGGATGTATCTTTTGATCGGTAAGGAACAAGATGAAATCATATGATGATATATGAAAATGCATGAATGATGATTATATGATTCATAGAAATGAGTATGCTTGATGATAACTATGTATGATGTGGATATATGTTATGTATGAAATCCAGAATATGAGTGTTCTACGGGTTTATGGTGGCCTTAAGCCTACCCTTGCCCTAGAACCATCGCACCACTGGAGTCGGGGTGTGACAGTGAAAAGCTTACTGGTGAGAATTTCTCATGCTTCTCCATTCCAACTTATCCAAACTCAACAAACTTATACTTAACCATGTCTATTACCTCAAATTATATCATCTCTTGACATCCACCCAATCTAGGAGTAATCTATGCATAACATGACAAATTTTAGCTTATCTATCATGCACATATATTCATACACATGCTAACAGTCATCAAATAATCATGAGTGAGCACATCTACTCTAAACATTCCAAATATTGGGTGTTACATCCTTAGTTTTCTATTTAGATGATTTCCAATGTTAGAATGGGTGTATAATCCAAACTTATTTGATAATATTTCTTTTATAGTTTATATTATTAAAATGGATGATTAGCAAACCATATTTAGTTATATTAATTTTTAGTTATTTTATTTTTGGATATTTAAATTATTATTTCATTAATAGTAATAATAATTAATAGGCATGTGTGGTTAGATTTCGATCTAATTACACGCTGATCATGATCTTAGATTTGGGTCATGAATATATAAAATTTATCGCGATCCAAATTTGATGTCATGACTGGCGTACAGTTAGACTGGAATTAAATCACACAAGTTTAATAATTACTATAACTATTGATCAATAATAATTTAAATACCTCAATATTCAAATATCCCAAAAATAAAATAACTAAGAATTAATATAAGTAGATATGGTTGTTAATCATCCATTTTAATAATATCAATTCTAAAATAAATATTATCAAAAAAATTTGAACCAAACACTCATTCTAAACATTGGAAATCATCTAAATGGAAAACTAAAGAAATCTTCTAAATCTTGACTCTTTTTGAAATAAAAGAAAAAATAAAATAGTCTTGTCAAATAACTAATATTTTGCAAAAAAAAAAAAAAAAAAAAAAAAAAAAGAAAGAAACAATGAACGTTCATTAGTGGAAAATTTTTTATCGACAATATATTTTGAGATGCCCTTTTCAATTCATAATATCTTATTGAGGTAAGTCGTCAAACTTATTCTTAGTGCTTTATAATTGAGTCATGTTAAATTGATGGATTATTGAAAGTTGATTTTGAATTTATCAAGGAAAACTAGTATTTGTCTAGAATAGGCAAAGCATTTGCTTTGTGAGATTCTTTTGGTGTTTTTTTATAATTAGGTTAAATCTTTTTTAGAATAATTTTAATCTCTGGTGTAATTTTAATTTATGGTTTAATTAAATTAAACCTAATTTATTTTTAGTGGGTATTTAATTTTGAAGTTAGCTAGTAAATTGGAGTTGTACAGTGATAGTGAATTCAGAAATTAATAATTTAATATTAGAGAAGAATTAAATGGTATAATTTTGATATTATTGTCTACTAAATATTAGGTTTGATATATTTAAATTTAAGATGATCTAACAGTCGAATCGTTTGTTATTAAAAAAAATTATAATGACTATTTGATCATATAATTTGTATTGAGTAGACTGTAAATAATAATTATTTGAGGGTTCAAATATTACCATTTTAAACTGAAATTTCAATAAATATAATTGTATATTTCATTTGTATTTTATAATTATATTAGAAATTTTGAATAATATTAAGATAGATTTATATACATTTTTTATTTCTTCAGTCAGTATTTAATGAATTACTGGACAACTACATTTGAGTTTTTTTTTTTTTTTTTTTTTGGATGTATTAATAAAGTCTAAATTGAGAGATTTTTTTTAGGTTGATTTTATTGATATATTGCCTAATTGTTTTTAAAATTTGGTTAAGTTTAGAGATATTATTGAGAGTTTAGAGCATATTTAATCTCTATTACCATAAAAGATATTAAAGAAAGAAAAACTTCTATTATGATATTGTGTTGCATATCATTTGCATATAGTGTAATAAATAATATTTATATATTTGATGCATATTTTTCATTAGAGAATTTAGATTCTAGTTATTAATATAAAATGTGATTCCAATATGGCAATACTCTTAAAAAGGGTGAATAGGAATTTAAAAAGTTCTAATGCAAGACACAACTTATATGCAATATAGATGCTGAAATAAATATTCAAACAATAAAGAAAAAAGAGTTTAGTGATTGTTTAGCCAATTTATGGTGGTTCGGAGTACAATCGTTTCTCCCACATCCACTTTTTCTAATATCCAACCGATATTGTGGTTCCACTAGTCAACGGGTTCATACCAAATCCTTTACAAATAGTTTATCCGGGATTACGTCCTTATACAATGGGATACCACCCACAATATCAAATAAATATTGATATTTAAAGAATTACAAATTTCTCTAACACTTAAACTAAACTATTTGAAAGATATTCGATAAAGTGCAAATAGTTTTACAAGCTTTAAACACAAATAAAATGAGTTTAATGAGCAAGTGTCCAAAAATAATGGAAAAACAAAGTAATGAATCTTAAATCAATAAAATAATCTTTGAAGGGCTTTTTAAAAGTAGTTCCAACTTCAAATGATCATATATTTATAGTCTTCAAACCTTGAAAAATAAATATGACTGTTCTGGTTGCATTGTCACATACTTTTCTTCAGGAATGTGATAGTCCTTGGGTACAGGAAAGTTTAAGGCTACATAAATCCGTAGAACCCCTATCCTGATAATTTATTTGTAATTCCATATTAATTCCTAGAATACAATTATCATTATAATTAATAACACAACCTGTAGAAGAAATGGCACTCCTAAAACTCCTTATACCCTCAACTTCAGTACTTCAAATAAGTATACCTAACACTTCAATATATCAATAGTAATAATATACAAAATATATGAACATATTTATCCATTTAGTTAATATTCAAATAATTACATAACCAAAATAGTATTTTAATCCTTCCAATGGTCATGGAGCTCTATAGATATAAAAAAAAAAAAAACTTCAAAGAAAGACCATTAGATAGATATAGCAGGTTCCAATATGAAGAAAGGAAAGATGGAACCACCTCTATTTATACTGCTCCTGAAAAATATTAACCATAAATATGGTGAGATAGAAAATCCCAATGAGCAATATATATGTCACTTTACTTGTGAAGATAAAGATAAAAGGATAACTCACAAGGGAAGTGATAGTAATATATCAAATAACAAAAAGAATAAGATAACAAAAAGAGGATAAATAATAGCCATTAGAAATATGATCAATAAGGTGTGCAATATCAAATAATTCAATGAACAAACAATAGGCAGTTGAGGTCAGGTAATCAAAAGATTAATGGTAAAATATTCAATTACTCAATTATGTACAAATGAATAAAGAATGGTTTTACAATAATGACAGATATGCAAAATCCATTGTATAATACCAGAGACTACAGTCCGGTAGCATACTTCATATATCACTTATACAGTTAATCAAACTATATGGCTAGGACCATAACCTCCTTCTAGCTAGGGTCCACTGTAAAAGTCTCACTGTGCACAATGTCTGATGAAATTGTTATCATACTCCATCAGGTGAGTAGACCTGTCATTAGTATTATCATTTTGGTTCAATTTAAGGTTCACATTTACAATGGATAGACTATTCAAAGACCATTCTATATGTTTAATGAAAGAATAAGTATTTATTATATGGTAAAGGTTTGAATCAATCAATTTAACAATAAAATAAATAAATAAATATTAAGAATTATACAAGGAAACTTTCGGCTAAGAATATGGTTCTTCATTTCTAATAGCTATAATTTTGGCTATTATGAAATTTAGGATTCTTAAGCTATCAAAATAAAGGATAAATAATACTCATACCAAAATTTAAATATAAAGTTAAAGAAAATGGAAGGTTCATATTAGACCAATTAAATAACATTTTAACAAATTGTGATTTTCAATCAATAAAACTTATCAATGGTTTTGAATAAGCATAACAATGGATTAGATAGACAAATAATAGCTAAAACAATGCAATTAGTGCTTAGGAAGAGTTCGGCCAACATGAGAAACAAATATGAAAAATTCAATAATTTTAATTGGTTGCAAATGCAAATATAGTAACATATATACTACTCACTTTAGTCACCAATTTAGCAAAATCCTTCAAAACTTCATTCAACATAAATAAAAAGGATGATCATGGTCATCATCATTCTTATCCTTGTCCTTGGAAGCAACAATACAAATAAAATACAACTTAGAACTTAAATAACTTGAATCAATAAAATAACTTCTCAACTTTGAAAACCTTAACCTAACCCTGACAATCCTTACTGAATTATCTCTTTCTTTAGCTATAATTATCTAATCCTTTCAATTATTTTTCCTACTAAAACTAAACATATGATACTATAATATATTTAGATCAATCCCAAAACTATATAATTAATGGTAAATTTTCAAAGTAAATCCTGCTACCCTACAAGTATCATCCGGACAAATCTTACTTAGGTAATTGAAATTTAAAATTTAAAACCACTTAACAAAAATCTAGCTAACATATAAAAGAACATTTTTTTATGTTTTACCTGTCTTCTAATTCTTTCTCTAAGGTTCTCAAATCAATCAAATACAGTAGCATTTTCTGCAGAATCATCAATCCAAAATAGTCCAAATTAAGAATCTATATCTCTCTACACACATCAAATTTTCTATAATTGATTCAGAGGCATATATTTAAGACCCAAAACTACAACTTTTATATTTTACACTCTTCCAAAATCTTTCTTTAAAACTATAAAAATTAAGCTATAATATTCTATTTGGTTTTATACCTTTGTAACATATACTTTAACAAATCAAATTCAATTGAATCATTTCTATTAAATCCTAGTTCCTAAATTCAAATATAAGGTTCAATTTATCTAGTTAATTAATTAATCTTCACTTTAAACGCCTAAAAATGAAATTAAGATAATAAGATTGAATTAATTCTATCTAATTCTAAAATTAAATTTACACAACTTTAAATCCTATCCTTAACTTCACATATATGATTCTAATTAATCTAATCACTAATTCTATAATTAGTATACCTATTAAGGACCTTAATACTAATTTCACATATAAAGCTCAATTCATCTAATTAATCAACTAATTTTTACATAAAACTCATAAAAATAAAACTAAAACCAAGTTATTAAATTATTTCTTTCTGATTCCAAAAGTAAAATTACACAACTTCAAACCCTAGCCTTCAATTCATCTATAATCACTTTCATAGCTTATCCTACTCATTTTATATCATAGATCACTAATTTAACTACTAATTTATCAATAAAATTCTGTAATACCTGTCATTTTTTTTTATTTTATTAATTGTATGTTTGTTAAATTGATTGAGGATATAGAAATGATTTGAGGAATCCAGAATTTTGTATGCAGGGAGGAGATTATGAGGCTGGTTTCATGACTTTAAAGGAATAATTTGGAAAAGTGTAAAACATAAAAGTTGTAGATTTATATCTCATATTTAGGTCTGTAAAATAGTTTTGTGAAATTTTTTTATGTGTGAGGAGATATACCTCCTTGACTAGGACCTGTCTGGTTCATTATTTTATGCAGGAATCTGAGAATGTTTAATTTTTCTGGGAATGATTGAAGCTGAATGAGCCAAAAGTATAAACATAAGAAATATTCCTTTATGTGTTAGGTTGTTGGATGTAAAATTTCAGGGGAATTGGATAAGTATAGCTCAGTTGAGAGTGGAATTAATCAAACCTGTCCAGATGATTTTGGGCAATAAAAGTCAGGATGAACTTTAAAAATTCATCATAGTTTGTGTAGACCTCCTTTTCATTTGAATTCTAGATATGTTGGATGTCACACCCCAACTCCAGTGGTGCGACGGTCCTAGGGCAAGGGTAAGCTTAAGGCCACCATAAACCCGTAGAACTCACAGATCACCATACTCATAAATGCCAAGAACATAACATCATAAATTTCCATGTTCATACATA